>ML255816.1:11284-135997 GCA_005239495.1 Nicotiana undulata
AAAGCAAAAGCTCCAGAAAGGCCAACCAACGAGGGATGCTACAAGTGTGGAAAGACTGACCACCTTATCAAGAACTGTCCTCAGTGGGAAGTAGAATGAAAAAAGAAAAGATATGAAAGAAGGAATAGGAATAAGGAACTGGTCCAACCCAAGAAAACCACAACAAAAGCTATGGTTGCTGCTTGGGGGGAAAGTATAGATGAAGAATCAGAAGATGGTGAGAATGAAAATCAGGTGCTCATGGCAATTGGAGAATCTGATGAGGAATCACATGAAGAACCAGAGGTAAGTATCTCCCATCTTAAAAATAAAATAAAGTTCCTATCTAAGGAAAAACTCTCTGAGTTGCTACTTGATTTCATGGATGATTCCGAAGAAACAACCAAAGAGAAGGAACAACTCTCTAAAGAATGTGCAATGCTAAAAGCAAAATGCATGAACCTGGAAATCAGAGTAAGTGAATCTGAAAAGAAAAACACTGTCTTGTTGAACCAGGTTCATCCACTTGAAACTGAGATTCTAGAACTAAAATCTGAAAACTTAAAACTAAAGCTAGGATCCAGTAAAAATATTGTTAATCATTTTCACATCATGTTAGAAGAAAATGTGGGAAAACTAAAAGATAAGATGTATGCTAAGGATGAACAGATAAGGACACTTAGAAGAACTTGGCAAATTCAAACATGAATTAGATCGAACTTGTAAATTGAATAAATCCTATGATGCCTTGACATGGCTTCAAGAGAATCATAGTAGCAACCAGAGAGGGCTTGGCTTTGTGAGTCAATTGCCCAAGTGGGATCCCAAAAGCATGTATCTCACTCTCCCTGAGAATAAAATTTGCACCCACTGTGGTAAGACTGGCCACTACAAAATTGAGTGTACTGTAAAAGAGCAGTCCAGTCGAAGAAATGAGAGTTTTGTTAAAAAGAAAGACTCTCTCTCATAGAAAAGGACCCAAACTAGTTTGGGTTCTTAAAAATAACCCCTGATTTCTCTTTGTAGGTTCAAGTGAGAGGAAGCAGCCAAATTTGGTATATGGATAGTGGCTGCTCAAAGCATATGACAGGGAACAAGGAACAGTTCCTTTCACTTGAAAGCCTCAAAGGAGGAAATGTCTCCTTTGGAAATGGAAAGAAAGGTGAAATTATTGGGGTTGGTAAGGTAGGTAAGGATGGCACACTTTCCATTGAACATGTGTACTTGATAGATGGCTTGAAATATAGCCTGATCAGTGTGTCACAATTGTGTGACAGAGGTAACCTTGTTGCTTTTACTTCCACAAAATATTTTGTGATTAACCTGCTTACTAACAATATTGTTTTGCAGGGAAAAAGAATTAATAACATATATGTCATAGACTTGTCCACAGTGTCTGAAAATGAACTCACTTGCTTAAGTGTGTTGGACAGTGATCCCCCCCTGTGGCACCAAAAACTTGGTCACGCAAGTCTAAATCAGCTAAACAAACTAGTCTCTAAAGACTTAGTGGTAGGGATTCCTAACATTAAGTTCAAGGAAGATAAATTTTGTGAGGCATGTGCAAGGGGGAAGCAGGTAAGATCTTCTTTCAAAAGTAAGAAAATGGTCAGTACTACCAGGACGTTGGAACTGGTTCATATGGACCTATGTGGTCCTATGAGAACTCTGAGCAAAGGTGGTAAGAAATATGTAATGGTGCTAGTTGATGACTATTCAAGGTTCACTTGGACCTTATTTCTGACATCTAAAGATGAAGCTTTTGATATGTTCACTTCATTTATCAGAAAAACTCAAAATCAGTTAGGAAATCAACTAGCATCCATAAGATCTAATCATGGTACTGAATTTGAGAATGCAAAGTTTTATGAGTTCTATGATGAACATGGTATCAATCACAACTTTTCTGCCCCTAGAACCCCACAACAAAATGGGGTTGTTGAAAGAAAGAATAGAACTCTTGAAGACATGGCAAGAACCATGCTTCTTTCTAGCAAACTACCCCACAGCTTCTGGGCAGAAGCAATAAACACTGCATGCTACATAATAAATAGAAGCATGACCAGGCCACTGGTAGAGAAAACTCCTTATGAATTACTTAAAGGGAGAAAGCCCAACATATCCCACCTTAGGGCTTTCGGATGCAAGTGCTTTATGCACAATAATGGCAAAGATTCCCTAGGTAAATTTGATCCCAGAAGTGATGAGGGAGTATTCTTGGGATATTCATCACATAGAAAAGCTTATAAAGTGTATAATAAAAGAACTATGTGTGTAGAAGAAAGTGTGCATGTTGTCTTTGATGAAACTAACACTCTTTCTAAGAGACAGGAACCAAAAGATGAGGAGCTTGGACTGGTGAGGAGCAGTGAACACATTGAAGCAAATATGAAAGATGGAACAGGTCCAACTACCCCAAGAAACATGACAGGGGGAACTCAACATGTGAACCTTGGCCCTGATCCTGTTCCACAACAACAAGACACCATGGAACTATCTAGAAGTGAAAAGTTGGTGCTCAAACCACACAGATATCAGATTTTTCACCCTCTTGAGAACATCATAACAGATTTGACATCTGGAATCAAAACAAGATCCTCCTTGAAAAATCTGTGTGCGTTTGATGCCTTTCTATCCTTGATTGAACCAAAGAACATTGGTGAAGCCCTACAGAATATTGACTGGGTAAATTCCATGCAAGAAGAGCTGAATCAATTTGAAAGAAGTCAAGTATGACACTTGGTACCCATACCACTAGACAGATCAGTGATTGGCACAAAGTGGGTATTCAGGAACAAGCTCGATGAGGATGGAACTGTTACAAGAATCAAGGCTAGACTGGTTGTCCAAGGATATAGTCAAGAAGAGGAAATTGACTATGATGAGACCTTTTCCCCTGTGGCAAGACTGGAGGAAATTAGACTTCTTATAACATTTGCTGCACACATGGAATTCACTCTCTATCGGATGGATGTTAAGAGTGCCTTACCCAATGGGTATCTAAAGGAAGATGTATTTGTGAAACAACCTCCAGGTTTTGAAAGCAAGGAGTCACCTGACCATGTATACAAACTTGACAAGGCTCTTTATGGTCTCAAAATTAGATGTGGATGAACCTGGTTCATCCGTTGATCAGAAGCTATACAGAGGGATGATTGGGTCTCTATTATATCTCACTGCCAGCAGACCTGATATTGTGTTTAGTGTAGGACTGTGTGCTAGGTTTCAGGAAAATCCAAAGGAGTCCCACCTAACTGCAGTGAAGAGGATTTTGAGATATCTAAAAGGCACTACTGATTTATGCCTTTGGTATCCTAAAGGTAGTAATTTCGACCTTGTAAGATATGCTGATGCTGATTATGCACGTTTTCTGGTTGACAGGAAAAGTACTTCAGGCATGGCTCACTTTTTGGGCTCCTGCCTTGTGTCTTGGGCCACCAAGAAACAAAACTCAGTAGCCTTGTCTACTGCTGACGCTGAATATATGGATGCATCCTCATGCTATGCTCAGTTGCTATGGATCAAGCAACAACTCATGGATTTTGGTATAGATGTTAGATTCATTCCTATTTTTTGTGACAACACTAGTGCAATTAGTGTGACAAAGAACCCGGTTCATCATAAAAAAACCAAGCACATAGATGTTAGACACCACTTCCTTAGGGATAACTATGAAAAGGGAATGATCTCAATTGAATTTTGTGCTACTCACAAGCAAATTGCAGATATCTTTACTAAAGCACTGAGTAGGGAGCATTTTGAGAGAAACCGGCTTGAATTAGGGATGATTAAGATCACCTAATTTAAAAACAAAAAAAATTTGGCTAGAAATACTAAAATAGATAACTAACCAAACTAATCATTGCTCAGTAACATAACTTTATTGTCATACTCTCTTGCCATGTATTAATATGATTCCCTAGTTACTAATGATATTTTTCTATCTTTGTAAACTGAGGCAAATTAAAGATTTTAACACGATGAACCTGGTTCATCGCTGTTGGTACATCTGCCTGACAAGGTACATGCTCATCTCCATACACTTATTGAAATAATTATAGTCACACCTGAGCAGGACTCTATCTATATTTGGTTCAATTCAAATTCTCAGTACTTATCATAAAATGAACCAGTTTCAAGGAGTCCCATCATATCTTAATTCTCCTAGATTTAGGGGTTAATAACTGTCTAATCAATGACACTCCTACATCGATTAGACTCCCACTTGATTAAATATTCTGCCTGTTGTACACTTAATAGCCACATATTTAAAATGTCATCATTACCTCCCCTCTTCATAACATAACCGTCGAACCAAGTTCATCTTCCATCTCATATCAAAAAAACTGATCACTGTTCATCTCTCCCTAAACGCTCATAAAAATGTCTTCACAACCAGTTGTTTCATATTCCTTCTCCGCCCATTATTATGAGGACGGTGATTCTAGTACTAATTCTCCATCAGTATACAGTTCACATTCTCCAGCCAGATCATCAACCCCCCAAAACCCTCCAGTTCTTGAACCTACTCCTGAACCTACACCTACCCCTACTCCAGCTCCTAGGGCACGTAGAGTGAAAATGTTGGCCAGGAAATCAGTGGCTTCTTTGTCTCGTGCCAGATTTTTAGAGGAGATACTCCAAGCTGACAAGGTCCAGGACTCTCAATCCTCCAGTGAGTCTTTCAAGTCTGCTAATGAGGATGAAGCACATGGTTCATCTAACACTGAGCAAGGTAATCTTGAAGATGAGTCTACAACTGCTACTTCTCAAAACAGGTTTTGTTTTGGTTGGGTCAATTGTTGATGTAGAAATGTCGGATAGGCAGAGAAAACTAGGGAAAAATAGAAATCTTGAGAGAGAGGGGGAAGGGAGCTCTGTAAGGGGATCTGGGGAGGACGGTGCCACTTTGGCTATTTGTGGCCTCGCTCCTGTAATTGATGAAGAAGGAGTCACAAAATTAGGGGGAAGTGTTGCTGGGGAAGCAGCAACATGTCTAGAGAGCCTACAAAAATCAGTAGATGAACCTAGTTCATCTATTGAGGAGACACTGCTGAAATGCTGAGAAAGCTGGGGGAGTCCTACAATCCCAAAAGGAAAAGAACTTCAAAATCAAAGAAGGTTACTACCCCAGTTCCATCAAAGAAAAGAAAAGTTTCTATATCTGCTGATGCTCCTGCCCCAAAGGTTCGTGCTACAAGAAGTGTTGTTCGACAAGGGGAAGAAGAGTTGGAAAGGGCTTTGAGAGAGAGCAAGAAAAAGAAGGATGCCAAGGGAAAGGCAAAGGTAGGAGAGCCTATTGAGGCTGTTATTGTTGATGATGATACGATGGACCTGGTCCATCATGAGGAGCAGCCAACTCCAGTTGTGGTAGAGACACCTAAACCCAAGAAGGCTAAGGCTTCTTCCAAGAAGTCAGCTTCTGGTCTGCCACACCCTTAACCACAGCAAAAAACACCAGGTATAAGGTCAAGAAAGTGAAGATTGTTGAAGAAGAAGAAGAATGGAGTGGAGGAGAGGAGGAGGTGTCAGGTGAGAAATCTGACAAATTCACCATGTTTGGCAAGCGTACTATTCTTAAGGGAAAGCTGATGAGAGATCTTGAGGAATCAGGGATGATCTTCCTGATGAATGCTCTGGAGGTGCAAGGGTGGAAGGACATGGTTCTTCACCTTGAAGGCATGCTGGCAAGGAATGAGTTGGTGGAGTTTATGGCCAACACAATTATCAAGGATGGCAGGGTAACTTCCACAGTTAAAGGGGTTCATATCACGTTTGATGCGAAGGAGCTGGGAGAGATTCTGCAAATCCTGTTGAGGGCTACGAGGATTACACAAGGTAAAGATGGCCTAGTCTCGATGAGATGTCCTCTGCTCTGAATATTACAAGACTCTTTTGTGAAAATCAGGAGGAACCAGAGCCCAGGCCAGTGTATAAGAGTGAAATGAAGCCCCATCACAAGTTGTTCTTCGAGTTTGTGATCAAGTTCCTGCTACCAAGACAAGAGCGTAGACACATTGCCAGCTACATGGACTTAACGCTTATGGAATGCTTGTATAGGGGTAAGCAGATAAATTGTCCGGCTTTCATCATCCAGCTCTTGGACAGAGTTGTGAATGGGGCCAAGGCACATGCCATACCATATGGATTTTTTCTGACTGCTGTGCTTGCCCATTTCGAGGTTCCTGTGAAGAAAGCTGAGATGGCTACTGCTAAAGATTTCTTTGGGAAGAATACTTTGCTGACTTGTGACTACAATGTAAATGTTCCGGAGGATGAACCTGGTTCATCTAGGAAGCAGCCTGTTAATAGCAAAGTCAGGTCTTTGGTGCAGGAAGGGGAGATAAAGGATGCTGAGATCCTTCGATTGAAATCTCGCCTTATTGAGGTTGAAGCTGAGAGGGATGCTTTCAGAGTTGAATGAGCCAAAGAGAAGGAGAAGAATGAAGTTGTTCTTCAACAAATGCTTTTTCTCCTTCAAGCCGAAACCCTAACCTCATCTGCCCCTTCCCAACCTTAGGAAGTCCAGTGCCACCAAAACCCTTCTCAATGCCCAGTTCGAGATTTGTTCTGTTTCTATTTTCTTTGTTGTTTTTGCTCATGGTAGTGACTGTTTTAGTTCTTTTTTGTATGGTGCTTGAATTGCGTTCTAATCAATGAATTCTGTTGTTTTAGTTAATTGACTTTGTCTCAGTTTCTTATATAGCTTACATTTTATTGATTTCTTTTGATGATTAATCATGTTTTGCACCTGCAGTTGCCTCAATGGCCATGAGTAATTGTTAATAACCCTGGTAAGTTTATCATTTTACAACTTTTCGATGATGCCAAAAGGGGAAAGATAGTGCTTTTCAAAATTTCAAAGAATTGTGATATTTATAATCTAATGAACCTGGTCTCTCTATGATAAATGCTTAAAACTATACAAAGTGTTTGAAGATTGTATAGGGTTAAGCACAGAGTTTGTCATCATCAGAAAAGGGGAATTTGTTGAACCAAGTCACTGCATGGTTTTGAAGATTGACAAATGTCTACCCAGTTGAACCGGGTCCATTAGGGCAAACATACTTGAACAGGCCCATTGGCACAAGAACCGTCTATGTACAGGAGATAAACATGATTGTGAATTATCCATGAACTAAGAAGTTGTCTCCTAAAGCAAAAAGGTTGCAAATTGATAAGAGGTTAGAGTTCGAGTTCAGCGAGGACAGAAACAAAAGGAGGAAGTTGAGATAAATACAAACTCTTCACCAAGGAAGAGTTGCATTAGAATTGAACAACATATCTCAATGACTGACTCTATAAAGTGCTGAAGAATTCCTGCTGAAGATTTCACGCACAAAGATAGAAAGTGAAACAAGAATTGAAAGCAAAATTCCCAGAGCTATTTTCCTAGCAGAATCCTTGTGCGACACAAAAGCTACGTGAACCAGCTAGAAGAACCAGTTCCATCTGTTTGTCTTTTAAGTTTAGTTGGTTGTAGTAGGAGATTTAATATTATATCTTTCAGCTTTATCTAGAAGCAAATTGTAATAGGTACACATTGTTTAAGTTAGAGTTAACTTGAAGTTATTGCAATTAGCTATAGGCTAGATTGTCACAAAGGATTAGAGTTAGTCCTTAGGTTTACAAAAGAGTTTATTTTGTAAATGCTGTTTGGCTCAGAATTGTAGTGAAGAGTTTGGGAAAATCCTACTGAGTAGTAGGTCGTGATTTTTCACCTTTTGAGCCATGTGTTTTCCACGTAAAAAACTCTGTGTTTTTACTTTACTGCATTTATTATTCCGCACCAGTAGAAGTTGGAACACCAAGAAGAACCAGTTTCTTCTATTGAGATAGCACTCGAAAATTGGACACCATACAAATCACCCCCCTCTTGTGTGGTATTGAAGTATAAAACATCATCTATCGTTCTAATATTATATTAGCTTATATATGATCACCAATTATAAGCATGGAATTACGAAAAGTATGGGTATATATATACAATCTCGATGCTAATATACATCCTTTTTTTCCCCTTCCATATAAGACCAAATACAGATTTCTGAAACAAATCAATGGTTCCTTGATCCAGGTTACAAGCAGCCAAAGTACAGAGAAAGAGCTGTCTGCAGCATTCTTGACAATTCATTGAAGTTCTTCTTGGTCCGTTGAAACATCATCTGAAATACCAAAATAAGCAGATGAGTTTAACTTCTATACACTGACAATATTTTTTACACTATCATGTCTATAATAAGTGGAGCTATCAGAAAAAGAACAATGTGGTCAAGATGTTTTCTTACCTCATAACAAAAGCTGAATTGACTGATATCCTCTGTTGTAACATCCAAACAAAAAATGCACCTCCATTTTTCATTATGTTGTGAGCAGCCCCCATCTAGAAATCTAACAGTTTGATCTTAAAAAAAAGTTAAAATGTAACGGAGATGTTTTCAAAACTTCGCTTCCTTGTACTGCCATTAGACTCTTCCGGTGATGAGGACGTTTGCTTGCCAGTGTGTGAACCACCTCTATGTGGACCCGAGCTCTGTGCTTGAGCGACAAGATAGTCAAGTGCAGTAACAATATCGCTGATCATGGGGCGAAAATTGGCTTGTTCCTGAAGACACATTGCAGTAATAGCAACTGCATGGTGCAAACAGCGAGCAGAGAACTGACCATGCAACGACGGGTCAACCATATGAACATACTTCCTCCTGTCCTTGAGGAAAGGACTAGACTGCAACCAAGTCAAGAGTTTCTTAGATAAAAAATCATATACATTGTACATAAACCAAAAAAAACAGCCAAATTGTTGCAGGAATATGAATAGTAGGAGTAATAGTTTCTACTTAGAATGTATTTCTTATAGAATTGGTTCAAAACCCCTATAGACTTCAGTTTTGCTGAAAGAAGCTAAAATAAATTGTGAGAAAAAGTGACAGCGTCCGCGTGATGTGAAGTACATAACTCTCTAAATCCAAATACATTTAATAAACAAACGAAATAGCGTTAAAGGTTATCTGTCGGGCAATAATGGAATCGATCAGCAAAGGAGAAGCACGGAGCTGGTCCAAAATAGAGACCAGTAGTTAGTATTCAGACTTAGATATATAACTCACCCAAACAACAAGGTTCTGTTCTCCAGGTTTCTTAGAGGTGTCATAAGCTTTTCGCCCCGTTATTAGCTCCAATAGAACAACACCCATGCTATAGATGTCAGATTTCAAAGTCAATTTTCCGGTCATGGCATACTCAGGGGCACAATATCCATAGGTACCCATCACTCTTGTTGAAACATGAGTGTTGTCACCAACAGGTCCAAGCTTTGCAAGTCCAAAATCCGATAGCTTTGGATTGAATTCATTGTCCAATAATATATTTGAAGATTTCAAATCACGGTAAATGACAGGTGGATTTGCTTTGTGTAGATACTCAAGTCCATGAGCTGCGCCTGCAGCAATCTTTAGTCTTGTTCTCCAGCTCAGTGGCTCCGTTCCTGGTTCTAAATCTTTGAACATCACAATAACAGACAGTTAAATTACATCCCAAAAGGACCACTACAGTAATAACACTAAAACTAAAGGAGTAGTTACGACGATATCAAACAATTATCATTTTAATAGAGGGCCTAGAGGCACATTAATGAGATACGAGCTTAACTTGTCCAGGCAAATACTAAAGCCATGAAAGCCAATTCAGAAGTTAGAGAAGAGGTTCTTGATTTCACATGTCATATGCTATGAAAACATAAGCTATTATCGCTGAGAATGTAGCCACAACTTATTAGTGAGCTGGACAAAAGGGCAGCCCGCTGCACTAAGCTCCCACTATGTCTGGGGTCCGGGGAAGGGCCCGGCCATAAGGGTCTATTGTACGCAGGCCTTATCCTGCATTTCTACAAGAGACTGTTTTCACGGCTTGAACCCGTGACCTTCTGGTCACATGTGAGCCGGAGAAATTCTGTTTTAAATACCACAATCATACTTTACTGCCGAGAAAGCTTCCAAATTCTATTGGAAGACGAATAATTAGTCTAGTAAAGCTTAGGCAACAAAACTCAAAATCGATTATACAAGCAAGAAAAGTTCTAGACATATATACTACAGGTGGTGGTTGGCAGAATCAAAATTACCAAAAAGATGATTCTCCAGGCTACCCATTGGCATGAACTCGTAAACCAACAGCCTCTGATCTCCATGAGTGCAGTATCCAATCAGGTTGACAAGATTCTTATGATGCAATAAACTTAACATCAGGACCTCCACAATAAATTCTTGGTTCCCTTGAAGGCCCTCGAGATTAAGTTGTTTGATTGCGACAATCTGTTCATATGACCAAAGCACAAGGAAACACAATATATCATCCACAACCAGGTGTAGAGCTACAACGAGCGAAGAGTGGTCATGTAAACACCCTTCGCCAGAAAATTATACTATTGTATATATATAGGTCAAATATTACTCTTTATACATATACATCAAATCTTGAACACCCTAAGCAAAATTCCTAGCTCCACCGTTGCTACAACTATCAGCCACCCTAAAAATTCTCTTTTAATAGTGAAGATAGTTAAAGATAAGTTGTTTTACAACATTGACCATATAAAAACCATCTTTTTTCCCCTGTCTTAGATCAGTTACAAAGACTAATACAAAGTAAATTAACCATAGGTGCATAGTAAGTTAGAAAACTTGCCAGGCCAGAATCGAGGCGGCCTTTGTAGACACAACCAAAACCACCTTCTCCAATAAGATTAGTGTCCTTAAAATTCTGAGTTGCTGTGGTTAGTTCCTTGAATGTGAAACTACGAGCAACATCGCTGTTCTGATTGTTACTTTCTCCACTTTTACCTTTCCAAGAACCTTCCTTTCTCCCATTTCCTATGCATGAATAGTATCCAATGTTCCACAAAAATGAGAAAAAAAAAATTTAAACATATTTGATTAAATTCTTTCTCTCCCAAATGTAATTAGAATCACAGACATTCCTATTAATACAATTTAATGATATCCTTACCACTAACAGAATCACTAGATTCCCCCCTCGCGTGCACTGTAAACACAAAATTTGCAGATTATTGCAAGAACGTAAGCACATTGTATAACATCTAAGATATCATAATTAAAGAATATCGATAGTAATAGCCACATAGTATAAGATATTGGATTTTGAGACTATGTTGGTCGGATCCTTCAAAATTGACTGTCAGATTCCTTCAAAAGTTTCCATTATGGATGATCTGACACAGGTGCAACAATATTTTTGGAGGACACGAACAACATAGTTATGAGGCTGCATAGAAAATATAACAGGACAGATAAAATATGTAAACCTGCAGAACTGTTGGATCGTGGGACCATATCTTCATCATATTCTCTAACATTCTTAGGACGAGGGCTCATGCAAGAAAAGCAACTCATTTTTTTTTTTCGTCTTTGATTTGGCTGATTATTTCCCAAACAAATGCAGAATTCTTAGAAACCAGAAAAGCCCACCTCAAATTTCAGCTAGAATTATTTGTTGATTACATAATTACAACAATAACAAGAACATAGCAGCATAATGAATATATACAAGAGAGAGGAAACAAATAGGAGGAATCAGAAAAACAAATGCAAATGGAGCTGATGAGGAGAGAGATGGTTTATTCCCTCTCCCTTTGGGAAAATGAGTAGCCCTGACTCTATGACGAGAATATGGTGAAAAAAATAGAAAAAATAGTAAAGCTTTCACATTCATAGATAGCAAATACAGTAAAACAGCCTAACAAAAAATTAAAGGACAAATGTAATAAAGACAAGTAATGTTGTTAATAATATGTTAAAAAGTTTCCAAACGTGAGGGGAATATGGAACCAAAAAAAGGTCCTAAATTTTGACCATATCAACAAATCAAGAAAATAACACGTTGGATGTCCCAAAATTTCTGAATTCAGCAAAATTCTTACAGCTCCTCGTTTAGCGCCAGCTTTAGCGGTAGCTCTTCTTTCACCACCACCCTCCCAAGGTAATTATTATTATGAGGTCATTATATCTTGTGGCAAATGTAATCTATATATTTTTTGTGTTAAAAATAATTTTACAATAACGATGTATAGAGTATTTTGTCAAAGAGTCTCTGAGAACAGTAACTTAGGATTATCGTTCTGTTGGAGGTAGATTCTGAGTAACATTATGTCAAAGGAGCACCTGTACGTGGTCAACGGACAAGGACCGATGTAACTTTTTCACTATAAACGTGATTGTGTGTACTAAATTTTTTGTCTATTTTTTCTTTCTTTTATCAATCATCAACATGAGTGTGTTGGTATCTTGTCGTGATCGCAAGCACGACACTATATTTAATAATTTCACCTACTCAACTAGCAGTACAGTTTTCCAAAAAAAGATATCCACACTGACGAGAAAAATTCTAAAGCAACAGTATTAAATATCAAGAATGGACCACTGATCAAGACCTTTGTTCCGTTGGATTTTTAAAAGGGTCTTTACACAAAAATTGGATGGATTCAATGTTTGTTTTTTCTAATCGATATAAACAGGTATTATATATATACTTTCTCTGGTTCACTTTAAATGATTTTTTGATTATTTTTACACATATTAAAGAATCATCTTTTAGTATTAATTAATAAAATTTTTTACCATATTAACCTTAATAGTGGTCTAAGATGGCAAAGTTTGACTTGAGTCAACATTTTTAGTAAACGACCTCGGAACCGGGAATTGACGGTTCTTGATAACGATTTTGGACTTGGGC
Organism: Nicotiana undulata; assembly: GCA_005239495.1. NCBI lineage: Eukaryota > Viridiplantae > Streptophyta > Magnoliopsida > Solanales > Solanaceae > Nicotiana > Nicotiana undulata. The sequence goes on from ML255816.1 coordinate 24,011, forward strand.
GTGTGTTCGGATTGGGTTTTGGGTGATCCAGGAGCATTTCGACGCTCAATGTTGAAAATTGGTTCATTGAAGGTTTTCTAGTTCTTTAAATTTGTTTTGGAGTAGATTTTGGAGTTATCGAGGCCTATTTGGGATTTCAATCCCAGAAATAGTTCCGTATGGTGATTTATGACTTGTACACAAAATTTGGGGTGATTCTGAGTAAGTATAAGTGTGATTCGGTGCGTTCAGAGCTAGTTGAGAAGTTTGAAGTTCATAAGTTGATTTGATTTGATTTTAGGGTGCGATTCTTAGTTTTGATGTTGTTTTACGCATTCTGAGAGTTCGAGTAGGTCCGTATTATGTTTATGGACTTATTGGTACAGTTGGATGGGATCCCGAGTGGCTCGGGTGAGTTTCAGACCGCTCAAAGCTAAGTCTAAACTACTGCACTTGCTGGTTCTGGTTTCCTTCTTCGCGAACGCAGAAATTCCCCCGCGTTCGCGATGAATGAATGAGACTGGGGGAGGTTTTGTTCTACGCGTTTGCGAAGAGGAGCTCGCGATCGCGATGGTCTGGGCCATTGTTCATCGCGTTCGCATACCTGTGCGCGCGTTCGCGTAGGAAAAGTTGGGTCTGGAGGTCGCTGGCCAATCGCCCTTCGCATTCGCGAAGCTTTGGTCAGGAAAGCCTTTACTATCGCGAGACTTCTTCGCATTCACGATGTGCATTTTTTGGGGCCTGGGCAGTTTGCCTTCGCGATCGCGAGGCCTCTTATGCGATCGCGAAAAAGGATTGCTGGGTAGAGACTTTATTAAAAACGGGACTTTGGCCTCTTTTGTTCATTTCTCTCATCTTGTGACCGATTTTGGAGCTTTTTATAGAGGGATTTTTACCTAGCATCTTGAGGTTAGGGTATTCTACACAATGTGAGTTTAATACATTATGGGTAGATCTTAACATGGAAATTATAGAAAATTTGAGTAATTTGTTGAAAAACCTAGGTTTTGATAAAAATGAGATTGGACCACGAAAATGATTATGGAACTGAGAAGAAATTATATATTTGTGTTTGTGAGGTTATGGGTAACTTTTATTTTCAAAAACATTTGGAATCTAAGCACGTTGGCCCAGGGGTGAATTTTAGGAATCTTCCAATTTGGGTTTGGTAATTACTCTAATAGTTAAATTATAAACTTTTGAGCATATGTTGATTAATATATATAATATTTGGCTAATTTCGGATTGCATGGCTCCGATTTGAGGCTTTAGCATGAATTGTTGATCGGGAAGAGAACTTCGAAATGAGATTAGTCTCTTGCCTAACCTTGTAATAGGGAATTTCCCCGTAGGTGCTATAAATGATTGTTTGCTAATAATTATGGGTGCTACATGCGCATGATGTGACGAGAGTCCGCATGTAGCTAAAAACTTTCACGACCCAAAACGCACTATAGGCCGTGATGGCGCCCAACTTCGTCGTTAGGTAAGCCAACGGTGAACTATTAGCTTAATTATTTATTTTATCATTTTTAAAATCATAAGTCTTATTAAGTAAATGATTCAATGCGTTTAAAATCATGAATACTTAAAATATTAGTAAGATATAAAATAAAAGATGACAATATTAAGCCGAACCATAACAATCACGAGAGTATTCCCAAAATTTGGTGTCACAAGTGCATGAACATTTACTAAGGAGTACAATAATAATACAATATATGTTCGAAATATAAATAAGACATGATAGAGTAAATAGTACGATGGAGACTCTGTGGGTTGCGATATATATCCTGGAATGCAGCTCACCAAAAGTCTCCTCAGCAACTGTACCTACGCGCCAAGATGACCACCAAATGAACCTGTCAGATCCTGCACATTCAGTTCAGATGTGTAGCATGTGTATGTAAATCAACGCGTACTCAGTAAGTATCTAGCGTAACACCGGAGAACTAGTGACGAGGGATCGACATCGACACTTACTAAAGGTCCAATAAAGCAGTATGACAAATCATAAACGGATATGAAGCACAACATTAATAATGGGGTAAGAATGTAATTTACATAATCTTCCAAAATTTCTTTCAAAGATATAAATTTCTCAATCTCGTATTCTATCTCAACAACTCAAATATATCAAGTGCCAGTTTAAGACGGACAAGGGATACCATATAAAACGCCAGGCATCAATAGAAGGAAAATCTCGTGAATATGCGGACTGCTAACGATATAACGCATGATTATGCCGAGGTCGTACGAACCGATCTAGAATAATGTGTACACTTCCAAGGGTCGACTGGCACGAACCATTGATGCATCTATTAGACTACCGAGGCGTTCAGCCCGCTCCACAATAAAGAAAGAAATTTATCGCATTAAGAATCATGTGCTTACAATACAGAAACGGGTGCATAATAGTGAAGATACCCATTTACGTTTATCAAATATCTTGGCAACAACTTAAGGTGATAAATCTCAGACTAATATATATATATATACATATATATGTATGTATGTTTCCAAATCAATTTAAATTATAATTTCAATTCATTAAGCTAGCAAAATGAGTCCAAACAATTCAAATATTACATGATAAAATCCTAAGCTACCCGCACATAAACATGCTTTAGCTACGTACGGACTCCCATCACCTCCTGCGTACGTAGCACCCACAACAAGTAGCACATAACAATTACATTACCTAGGGGTAGTTTGCTCCTCACAAGGTTAGATATGAGACTTACCTCCTTCTGATGTTCCATAACCGGCTCCCACGCCTCTCTAACACCTCAAACCAATGTCCATCGATCCAAAACTAGTCAAACAATGTGCAAATCAATCAAAATATACTCCAATGCGTATAATTTAACAATTTATAATGATTCTCAACTCCGCTAGAAAAGTCAACAAGGTCAGCCCTCAGGCCCACGTGCCTGAATTCCGAAAATTCTTGAAGATTATCACTACCCATATCCCCATGAACTCAATTATATAATTTATTCCTAATTCCATGTCCAATTTTGTGGTCAAAATCCAAAAATACCAAATTCTAGGCTTTCTACCAAAATCCCATAATTTCTACTAATTTCCATGTTTAAATCCATATATAAGCCATGTATTTAACTCATATGTGTAGAAATCGCTTACCTCAAGATTGATGATGAAAATGGATCCTCCAAATCAACCCAAAAATCTCCCAAGCAAAAGAGGAATGAGTGAAATGAGCAAAACTCATTGAGCAACATATATTTTTCCCAGGCGTTTTCGCACATGCAGGTAGCCCAGCCGCACCTGCGGGTCCGCTTCTGCGGAAACATGTCTTCTTCTGCAGAAGTTACTTAGGTCCCGACCAGCCATACCCGCGGCCCAAAGCTCGCACCTGCGACGACACTTCTGCGACCCTCCACTCGCTTTTGTGCTTTTGCGCCTGCGTGATCCCAACCGCTTTTGTGAAGCCAGCCACGCCTCTCCAACTGCGCATATGTGGAGCCTTGTCGCATCTGCGGGCTCGTAGATGCGGAAATCCTCCTCGCACCTACGTCCACTACCCAACTCACACAGAACCGCTTATGCGACCCCTTGGCCGCTTTTGCGGTCTCGCACCTGCGACCATAAACCTCGCAGGTTCGATCACACCAGAATCCGAAAGCTTCAACAATTCCTTATGTCCAATCGGATTCCAATCGATTCGCACCCGAGGCCCATCGGACCCCATCCAACCATACCAACGCATCCTAAAACATGATACGAACTTAGTCGAAGCCTCAAATCACGCCAATTAACATCAAAATTATGAATCAATGATCAAAACCTTTCTTTGAACTTTCAAACATTAAACTTCACCAAACGCGCCCGAATTATACTTAAACATTCCTAAATGACGCCAACTTTCTGTGCAAGTCATAAATCACTATGCGAACCTATTCCAAGGCTCGGAACCCGAAATAGACATCGATAACACCAAAGTCCACTTCAAACCAAACTTAGGAAATTCTAAAACCTTCAAAATGCTAACTTTCCATATTAAGCGCCGAAATGCCCATAGATCACCCGATACTCAACCTGAACACACGCCCACGTCTGAAATCATCATACTAACATATTGGAATCTTCAAATCCTGATTCCGAGATCATTTACTCAAATGTACATGTTGTGATGACACCTATCGCAATACTAGGCAAGCCGACAATTACATAAACCATGCATCTTTAACTTTTAAAACATAATAAAATAAGCTTAAGAGTAAAATCTCATAAATAATTGATATGAAAATACTGCGACTCAATACCAAATTCCCCAAAATCTAGGTGTCACTGAGTACATGAGTGTCTAAATGAAAACATAGCCTGACTGCTAAAACACTGTCTAGTTGATAGAATGACATAAATAGCTGAAAAGAAGGAGAGTCAAGGTCTGCGGACTATTGATACCCATTTTTTTCCAAAATAGTTTTAAAAATGCATATATGTCTTCAAAATCATGCATCAACGTCAACTGGTATTTTTCCACAATTTTTACATTTTTATTAATTTGCCCAGTATTTTATTTCTAATAAATAATTACAAAATTGCATCACAAATGATTTCAAAAATATTTCTTGATTTAATTTACTATTTATGGTCCTATTAAGTCCAAGTTATTCTATAAATATCCAAATTGGCACCTTTTGACTATAATTGTAATAACTTTGCAATTATAGCCCATGCATACAAGTTTTGCGTTATTTTACCAGAAATTAGTCCTTGGTATTTTTAAATACAATAACCATTTTTAAAATATTTCTATGCATGAAATTCATCTTTATAATTAGTAATTATTTTAATTAATTTATTTGGGGTATTTAACAAATAACCTTGTTTAATTTCAATTTCAGCTTAATTAACCAGCCCAAATACCCTTATAAGTCAGCCCAAAAGACCCTAGGCCCAAACCCCTCACCTACCTGATCCAATTCGTGATTAATCCTGGCCGTTGATCATCTTTGATCAAAGGCCTAGATATTTCTTACCATAATTAAACCTAAATGACCCCTCCCCCCCCAAACTTCTCATTCTCTCCTCTCACCCGCTGTCACCCCTTCCCCTTCTCTCTGAGATGCTCTCTAATCTTAACCCTAACTCTCCCTCGCCGTCACTCATCTACCGCCGTCCATGGTGGTTTCTCACCACCCCAGACCTCTAATGGCCTCCTCTATGCCGGGTACCTCCATCTCTAAGGTCCTCAAGGGACCAGGGCTAGTCTGCTTACACCTTTGGGTTTATCTTACATGTTTCAGGACACTTTAGCTCGATTTCGAGTAAGAACTTCTTGTTTCATCTTAAATCTATGGATTTCTAAGCCTATGTCTTCATCTCTGTACTATTTCTAAAACCCTAATTTCGTCCTTTGAACCTCTCATACTGTACAGATTTGAGATGGATCGAAATTATTTCACATGTTTTTTATGAAAATCTTCTGATTTTCCGAGTGGCTTTCCATTTTCCTAAACTAGTGTTTCCTGAAAATCCTTTTCTCCAAAACGTTTTCTGACTTTAAGTGTTTAATCTTCTATTCTTATGTGCTTTTGATCGATTATGTTGAGTTTGCCTCAACCCTAACTAGTTTATGCTAAAACCCTAATTTTTTGACATTTTTGTTTGGATTCTGAGTTTGACCATGTTACTTGTGCACTATTTTCGTTCCATGCTTTGATTCTCATGATTTTCCTTTAGCTTAATTCAATGTCTTGTGATTTTTACCCTAGTATGACTCTGTTAGGGTTTGGGATTCTATTCTCAACTGATACTGTGTGTTTATACTTGGCCTATTTGTTTATTCATGGAAAATCTATATTTTTCTCTTTAAATCAGTGTTATTTTGAATTCTGATTCACTGATTTGTTCCGTTAAAACTTATATGTTGAGTCTTGATTATTCCTTTATTTGCGACCTTATTTAGTTTCTTGCCTTGTTTGGATTAATTGTGATACTTACAGATTCTTCAAACATATTTCATTAATTAAACCCATGTTTATTTACCCCTAATTGCTCACTATGTACTTAAGTTTTACTTGATTTCTCTTTCCTTAAATAATGTCCTGCCCTTTACCGTTGGTCGATTACCCCTTAATTAGGGGAGACTTTACTGATTTTTTGCATGATTGATTCTGTAAATTTCTTTAATTGCTGAATAACTGATTTCTTTGCCTTATTTTGTTTATCTCTTAACTACTATATATACTCTCCTATATTCTCACTTCTACACGAACATTAGTTCAAAAAAAAAACTTTTACACTTAAAAGCTATCTCTCTGTTCTTCTCTATTACTTGCAAATCTCCATTGACCTAGCCGGCTGTAAGCCAAGGCTAGTTATTGCACAACGTCTGCTCTATACTCTATGTTCTTCTCTCCCTAACTGGTATGCCCTAATTCAATTTTGAAGTCTAAAACTCTATATGTTTCATTGTTGTTTTAGTTCATTGACTATGAGTGCCAATCATGTTCCTGTTTACTATCTTGTTTGCTCAAAATGAAACTAGCATGTCTAAACTACACTGCCTAATTACTAGCATGCCTTAATTCTGTTCTGTTAAATATGTGATCAGTATGTCTGATTTATAATAACCTACCTACTGCTTTATCTAGCATGTTTCAATCTGTTAGCATGTTTAAACTACACATACTTGCGATGTTTGCCTAGTCTATTCACTTATGTTCTTGCTTATTCTGCTCTACCAAGTTTTCTAATATTACAAAGTAACTCTGGCTATGTGTTCTAACTTGTCTAGTGTTAATATGTTGTCCACATGGCTGTTCTGTGATCCTTGCTCTATGTCTCTACCATCTATTTTATAACTAACTTCCTAATCCTATAAACTCTGGAAAAACTTCTGTGCATCCTGTTGTTTATGTGCTGCTACTATACACTGATGTGTATTCTATGTGTCCCCAATTCCCCATTATCCCTGTGTGAAAATTGTTGTTGAGTGATGCTGGACCTAATTGTTCTAAGCTGTTGGCTGATTTTCAAAGTATTTTCATATTGTTATCAAACTACTTTACTACTAAATCAGTTTTTCATTCTTTCAGAAAAACCTCTTTAGTTATAGAGTCATTTCAATACTGTTTTATTGTCAAAACCTTTTCAAAACTATATCAAGCACTCTGACTTTACTCTTAAGTCCCTAAGTTCTGCCCCTCCAGTGTGTGTACTGCCTTGGTATCCTCTTGAGATTCCTTTGAACTCTGGCACACTGGGGTTGGCCCTTCCACACTGAACTTACTCAATCCTTGTTGTGAAAGTCTAGGTGTGAGCACTGCCCGGGATCCTTGAGATCCTTATGGAATTCTGACACACTTGGACATGAATTTGGCTGTGAAATCCTTGGCATTTGAGACTACATGAAGGCCTGGCATTACCAGGTGTTCTTTGGGCCTACTTCAGGATTCCTATAGTTAATTTACTTTTCTTTTATGTAATTTATTCGATCAGTGGTCTGTAATAATTAATTGTAAACAGATATTGGGTGACTAGTGAAAAGGGAGGGTAGTTGTATGGTACTGTGGGTAAAACTGGGTAGAAACCACGTTTCTAGGCTTTATATTCTGCAAATCTGCATTAGTCTAGAATTAATGTGTTCCGTTTCATGCAAACCATGTTAAACCAGCATTACATATCGTGTTCTTAGGGTTTCACATTTATTACTTCAGTATACTTTACATCACTATTCCATGATTTAATTTTGCATAAATAATTTCACTTAGAGATCCTGCTACTATGTTAATAATCTCGCCTTAATAAACTGTCATTCCTGTATGCATTAGATACCTTGTTCTTTAGGAACTCTGCTTGCATTTGTTTGAACATGCCTATTTCGATTAAAATAAGTAAATGTCCATGAAAATGTATAAAAACAGCCCCACGCATAGATATCGTGTTTCTGAACATAAACTGGTACAAATCACCCTTTAAAAACTCGTGTCAGCTAGAACATCATGTTTGTAGGTGAAACAATTTCTGAATTGTTTAAACAACTCCTGTAATTGTGATTGTCCATAGTCCCCCACGCCTAGGCAAGCCTTAGGTGATTAATGTCTTTATAAAAACTTGAAACTTTGTTCTGATTGTTTATAAACTGCTTAAGTCTTACAGGTCTTAAAATAAGTAGGCAAACTGATTAGGACCCTGCCATTGAGTTTTGAAATAGTGTTGCATGTTCTGTTATTGAAGTTCACTTAGACATCCTGTCTCAGGATAATTTCAAAAAATTATCTGAATCTGTGTTTGAGACATGCCGTTTATTTTCCTATTTACATGTGGAGGTAAAAATGAGCCTTTAACTGATTTTCCCTATTTGCTTATCTTGCGTGTTATTTGCTTGTCGCCTAGATTTTTGCCTTTAAATACCTTAGGATTGTCTAGAACTGCCCAGTTTTAGAGGTCCTAAACTCTTTCGGGACCACAAGGAAGGGACGAGTAACAACACACTTAGAGCTCGTTAATAAAAAAAACTTGCTTAATAACAACTTAAGGGTGGGATAATGGGTAGGAAAGGATATGATGACCTGTGCGCTAATGCAACGTGTAGCCCCTCATTGAGGAGTGATTACGAAGCATTGCATGGATATGATCCTATAAGACAAACAACTTAGGACCCCTTCATCCCATTTACATATGTGTGCTTAGACTATTTATCTGTTAAAACCTTACTTATTTTACATATGTGTGCTCAGACTGCCTATTTGTTACTTGACTACTTCACAAAGTAAGTTTGGCTGGGACCCACTGTTGTGGACTTCGAGGGGTGCCTAACACCTTCCCCTTGAAGTAACTTCAAGCCCTGACCCAATATCTGGTTGTATAATTAGTGTTATAAATGACCCGTAGTAGGTGACCTAACGCACCTTAATTCGTTAGGTGGCGACTCTTCAATTCCTTATATCCCTTTTCTCAAAAGGAAACGAGTTGTCCCAATAATGTCGAAAACCCTGACCAATCCACGAAGAGAGGAAAAAGGGGTGCGCGACAGCATGGAGACTCTGCTGGGGATTCTAGGATTTTACCATAATAAACTGTTTTGTGAACTTGTCTAGTTGTGGATTACTTTGTTAATACTTGCACCCTTTCCCTTTCCCCTTTATGTGAAATTATATGTTTATTTTCTCAAGTATTTATTTTTCCAATACGAAACTGACATGTTTCTTTGTTTCCTTCTGTAACTGCTTTCAATTATAACTGCTGTATTTTATCGCTTTCATAATGTGCAAATATGTGAGAACATGCTGTTTATTGCTTATTTATTGCTGCATAATCATGCTCAACATCATACTCCACTCGTGCCTATACAAATACTATAGCAACGCTTGATGAGTGGTTGCGTTATTCCAATTTATATCACCCCCTAAATTCGGAAAGGCTTATTTGCGGTAAAATCAGTCGATCAGCGGTGCGGTCGACGGTTCCGTGCTTTTTGCCCTCGAGTTGTCCGCTTAAGGGTACTAGTCTAGACCCTTATAGAAAACTTACTCTTGTTATATTGTGCATGCATCATGTTCAAACCTAGCCGGGTTAATGTGTCGTCCGCACAATAACCCTTTAAGACAAGCCTTATCCAAAAGTCTAACGGGGGTTTCCATTCGAACTCAACCACTTTTTGTGCATTAATTTCGGAGAACTAAATGCCAATTTTCTAATAATAAGTGTATAAATAGTCGAGTCTGGTGGGGGAAAAGGCCTAACTATTTTTGTCTTGCAGAAAATGAGGCACGAGGTCCTTAGATTCGGTATGGTCAGCAATATCCCACCAATGCTCCTAGACTGGTGGGAAGACATTCCTTCAAGTGATAAGAAACATGCGAGGAAGCATCTGGGCAATTTACCTTCTCTTCCGGACATCCAACCAAGAAACATGCTAATTGAGGCCGCGAATTTGTTCTGGGATAGTGAAAGAGCTGTATTCCGCTTTGGGAATATTGAAATGACGCCACTCTTAGAAGAAATAGGAGGACTAGCTGGACTGGCTTGGGAAAGCCCTGGGTTGTTGGTGCCTGAGAACCGTACGAGCAAAGGTTTTCTGAAAATGATGGGGTTGAAGAAAAACATTGAACTGGAGTGTCTGAAACAATCCTACATACCCTTTGAATACTTGTATGAAAGATACGGTCACAACAAATCATACCGTACCTATCATGAAGAGTTTGCCATCACATATCTGGGTCACATCCACCGCAGATTATTCATGTTCATTGTGTGCTTCTTGGGGTTGATCGTGTTCCCGAAGAAGAGGTAAAGGATTCATACCAGACTATCCATGGTCGCTAGGACCTTGATTGAAGGGATCGATGGACAAACCTTCAGCATTGTCCCTATGATCTTAGCTGACATTTACCGAGCCTTGGAGCGTTGTCAAAGAACGGTTAAACATTTTGAGGGTTGTAACATGTTCCTGTAGTTGTGGCTCTTAGAACATCTTCAAAGGGGTCAATATCACCAAACGCGAAGGGCTTGGAATGATCACATTGCTTTCCAGCACCCCAAGCGGATGACCTACATTCCGGACGGAAACTGCCAAAGAGTGGGTGGAATTCTTTGATAATCTGAACGAGGAACAAGTGCAATGGATGTTCGAATGGTTCCCGTCGGACGAGTTTATCATCAGGTCCAAGGATGCACCATACTTAGTGCTGATCAGGTTAAGAGGTATATATCCCTATGTTCCTATCCGAGTCATGAGGCAGGAAGGCAGGAAAGAGGTTGTACCAAGAGTTGTGAAGATGGGTCACTTCAGAGAACATTTCCAGGAAGATGATGTCCCCTACAAGTGCCAAGCTCAACACATGTGGCACTGCAAGATCGTCATGGAGAAAAACACTATTGAGCCAGACAGGTACCATGTTGGGTGTGCACCTTTATACCAGGCATGGCTAGAAGACAACTTGAATGGGGTAGTGAGGCCAGGAATCAGTCGAGGCAATAGAATCATAGATGAGGATGTTGAAGCTCAGGTCAAGTACAACCGACTGCGCAAAAGGGTCCACGATTCCGAAAACGAGCACCGGGAAATCCATGAGACCAATAGAACGCTGATTGAAGAGTGGAAAGATATGGCTATCATTTCCAACAAGAAGCTTGAATATCAGGAGCGAGGTATAGTGGAGTTAAAGGGCAAAGTCATCAAAAGGATCGAGGATTGCCAGAACGCTGAGGGGAATGAAGGAGGACATCTGGCTAGGGCGTACATACTGGATGAGACTGCGCGAGCTGGGGAACTTGTTTTATGGAATCAAGAATATCGAATCTGGGGAAAGTCCTTCTGGGACCAAATAGGCTAGATGTACCTTTTGCTTTCATAAATGTAATAAGGCCAAGTTCCATTAGTGACTTATCTCCTATTGTTATTCTAGCGTCGTTTTGGGATTCGTATATTTTATATTAATGAAATGAGGCATTTTGGCATCTAAGTTCTCCAAATCAACTTGTCGCTAGTCCTACCTCGGGCACAACGAGGCTCCCAAATTAGGACGCGCATTCCTGCAATATGTGTTTAAATACTGAAAATATTTTATCATAATCCTCACTAACTTGGTTACATTTTGTTTTTATTTTATTTCTTTTGATTATTCCCATTCCCCAAAGGTTGGTTCGTGCATTCTAGAATCATCAGCATATCATACAAGATCCGGGGGCCCTCCACCTTCTCCTCCCCCTAGTCCACCTAAAGGCAAAGGCAAAGCGAAGATGGAAGACTTGAATAACATCAGAAAGGAAAACGCTACACCAGTTGAACATCCAAAGGTTTCTGACAGTCGGGGTACGCATGTCCAGAATGATGTTGTGTGGCAACTTGAACAAAGGCTGTTGAAACTTCAAGGAGAACTTGAGCATGTTCGGAACCTAGCAAACTTGTCCTTCTCACTTAGTATTCCAGATGTCAACCACCAGAACACTCAAAACCCCGCACCACCTCAGAATACACCCAACAAACAGAATCCTCCTGCAACTCACCACTATACAACTCCACCGCAATATCAACAAAACACTTTCCACACTCCACGAAACACCCCACCTATCATTACTGAACCACGAAATTCCACCAACGATCATCTCTATGCTCAAGCACCAGACCACCAGAATGATACCATATACGTGGAGACTTTACCTCACTCCACCCAACCCATCTCGTATACACCGGAATCCAGTGAGAAGGATATGCTCATCAGGAACTTGGCCGAAGAACTCAAGAAATTGACTAGCCGAGTTCAAGGCGTGGAAGGAGGTAAGGAGATCGAAGGATTGAATTACAAAGATCTCTCTATACAGCCTGATGTGGAACTGCCGGAGGGTTACAAACCTCCCAAGTTCGAAATGTTCGATGGTACTGGCGACCCCAGGGTCCATCTGAGGACCTATTGTGACAAACTGGTCGGAGTTGGAAGAGACGAAAAGATCCGGATGAAACTATTCATGAGGAGCCTTACAGGGGATGCTTGGTCCTAGTACATCAACCAGGATCCCAAGAAGTGGTCTGATTGGGTGATTATGGCATCAGATTTCATGGACCGATTCAGGTTCAACACGGAAAATGCGTCGGACGTCTTTTATATTCAGAATCTCAAGAAGAAACCCACTGAAACCTTTCGCGAGTATGCTACTCGTTGGAGGTCGGAAGAGGCTAAGGTTAGGCCAGCATTGGACGAGGAGCAAATAAACAAATTCTTCGTCAGGGCACAGGACCCGCAATATTATGAAGGGCTGATGGTAATTGAAAATCACAAGTTCTATGACATCATCAAGCCGGGCGAAAGAATTGAAGAGGGTATCAAGAGCGGGATGGTCAAAATTTTGAAGCACTGCAATCCACCAACAAAGCACTGCAACCCGGTGGTATATCTAAAAATAAGGACACAAGAACGATAACGGTTGCACAGGGGCCCAAATCTCCACTGATGTATCGAACCTCTCCACTTTCATACCAAGCACCTCCACCTACGTATCAGCCTGCGCCTCTATCCACCTATCAACCGTCACCTCCGCCCACATATCAACCCACATCTCCCAGATATTCCCAACAAGCCACCGTCTATCACACATATAACTCCCAACCGTCTCATTTTCAGTCACCTCCAACTCGCCAAAACATCCTAAGACCTCGACCAAACTTTGACCGCCGACCACCCAAACAGTATACCGCCATTGCCGAGCCCATTGACCAGCTTTATGAAAGGTTAAAAGCTGTTGGTTATGTCACTCCTGTCTGTGCTGTAGCCACAGAGAATCCATCCCAATGGGTCAATCCGAAAAAAACCTGTGCGTTCCATTCCGGCATGAAGGGACATACCATTTTGAGTGCCGCTCGTTGAAGGATAAAATCCAGTTTGATTGACAACAAAATCATCAAGGCAAAGGAGACTACTCCTAATGTTCGCAATAACCCCCTCCCAGACCACAGGGGTGAGGCGTCAATGTGATAGAAATGGATGAAGTATGGGATTCAGAGGGATCAATCGGGTTAATCAAAGAAGGTGATGATCCCAAGAAGCCATCAGTTACACTCAATCCCATTATAGTATAGATACAGCCGCCAGGGGAGGTTGAGGTAACCACATCAGTCCCGTTCGAGTTTGAAGTAGCACCTCCTGCAGATGCTCCTACACCATTTAAGGTTGAAGTAGTGCCACCGACCACGACACCTATTCCATTTGAAGTAAGGGTATCCATGCCACTCACAGTGACAGTATCCACCATACCGCCTTTTGACAATAAGGTTGTACCCTGAGATTACGTAGCTGAAGATAGAAGGAAAGGAAATATCAAGATAGAAGAAGCTGGCGCTGCACAGGGGATGACTAGGACCAGAAGGGTCTACACTCCCGAACACTTGGGAGAGTTCAGCAAGCAGGCTTCTAACAGGCCTCCCGTCATTGAAACAGGCCCGGATGACCTCTGGAGGAAGGTGCAGGATAGGGAATACTCAGTCATAGATCACCTAAACAAGACTCCGGCCTAGATATCCATCTTACCATTGCTACAGAATTCGGAAGCACATATGAGTGCCCTGATGAAAGTGTTGAATGAAGCTTATGTGCCTGATAACATCACAAGCGGAGAAATGGCTAACATGGTGGGGCAGGTATTAGAAAGCCACAAGATTACCTTCCACGAAGATGAATTGCCACCTGAAGGTTTGAGTCACAACAGGGAACTGCACATTACCGTGCAATATGAATATTACTTCATTACCAGGGTTCTGATCGATGGGGGGTCCAGCCTTAACATTTGCCCATTGACGACACTGAAAAGGTTGGGCAAGGGGGTGTACGAAATACGAGAGGGATCTATGAATGTGAAGGCGTTCTACAGGTCTCAGAGGTCCACCATTGGAGAAATTAGTCTTTGTCTTCTTATAGGGCCTACATTGTTTGAGGTCGAATTTCAGGTGTTAGATATATCCGTGTCCTACAATCTGCTATTAGGACGACCATGGATACATGTCGCTGAAGCTGTGGCATAGACTCTACATTAGGTGTTAAAATTTGAGTGGAATCATCAGGAGGTAATTATCCATGGAGATGGGAGAAACCCCATCTACAACCGCTAGACTATCCCGGTGGTTGAGGGTAGAAGAAGGCTGGGTGGGGAAACTTACCACGACACCGAGAGGGTCAATGCAATCAATAAGGATAAATGATGGGATAGCAAGATAGATAACATAATGAATTGGAGCGGATATGAACCTGGCAAGGGTCTCGGCAAGAATCTTCAGGGCATTTCCAAGCCGATACTGGTGAAACATCATGACACTACTTTTGGCCTAGATATTAGGACACCTGGCAGGAGTACAATGACTGGTCGCCACCTTGGCGCAGTCCTTACTATCCATCAGATCAACCCATACTGCACTTGGAACAGACTTTCCAGCAAGCCGACATCATATGGGGATCAGAAGAGGAGGAAACATTAGTAGCCTTAAGGAACTTATTCCCGGAGGACGAGGATATGGATTGTTGTGTCATTGTCGAGGAGAAGGAGGAGGAAGGCCCTATCATCCAAGCTGTGAGCAAGGGATCATTCCTCAGAAATTGGACTGTCAGACCATCCATGGCCCGACGCGTCCGGGGGTAGCAAGGCTGAACAACATTATTTATTTTTTCTTTCTAAAATGATTTCCTTCTTGCATTTCTGTTTTAAATAAAATCTCCAGTATTCCAAAAATGTTTGTTTAAATTATTGAAAATCGCTTTATGTTTCAATGAATCAGTATTTATTATTATCAGTTTTCTCTCATACTTTATCTATACAACATTACTATTTCCTATCTTGATGAACCAATGACTTTAACATGCAATGAGACAACGCAACAAAGGGATAGTGATTTAGATGAAGAAGATATCATACCCAAGGAAATCGTCAAAGAGGTAGAGGAATTTGAGAACAAGACCAAGTCTAATCTGGACAAAACTGAACTAATCAACTTGGGGGATTCAGATACTCACAAAGAGACCCGTATCAGCATCCACTTGTCGCCGCCAGAAAAAGAAAAGTACACACAATTCATGAATGAATATGAGGACATATTTGCATGGTCGTACGATGATATGACCGGGCTAAGTACATCCATTGTGGATCACAAGTTGACCACAAACCCAATGTGCCCTCCAGTGAAGCAGAAGCTCCGAAAGTTCAAGCCTGATATGAGTCTAGAAATCAAGGAGGAAGTCACTAAACAAATCAACGCCAAGGTACTCAGGGTGGTTGAATACCCAACATGGCTAGCCAACATCTTTCCAGTGCCTAAGAATGATGTAAAGGTTAGGGTTTGTGTCGATTACCGTGATCTCAACCGAGCCAGTCCAAAGGATGATTTCCCTTTTCCAAACATACGCATCCTAATCGACAATTATGCCAAGCATGAACTTCATTCATTTGTAGATTATTTTTCCGGTTATCATCAGATTTGGATGGCCGAAGATGACGCTTAGAAAACAACTTTCATTACGCCATGGGGAGTGTATTGCTACAAGATGATGCCATTCGACTTAAAGAACGCTGGGGCCACTTACATGAGGGCTATGACTACTATCTTCCATGACATGATACATAAGGAGATCGAGGTGTACGTGGATGAAATCATCATAAAGTTCAAGAAAGACACCGACCATATAGCAGATTTAAGGAAATTCTTCAACAGATTGCGGAAATACAACCTGAAATTAAATCCCGCAAAATGTGCATTCGGGGTTCCTGCCGAAAAATTGCTTGGGTTCATCGTCAGACGCCGAGGGATAGAACTAGATCCATAAAAAGTCAAATCCATCCAGGAGCTTCCACCACCAAAGAATAAGAAGGAGGTAATGAGTTTTCTGGGGCGGCTAAATTACATCAGCCGGTTCATAGCCCAGTCCAAAGTCATATGTGAACCAATCTTCATGATGTTAAAGAAAGACGCTGCGACCAAATGGACCGAGGATTGTCAAAAGGCCTTCGACAAAATTAAGGAGTACTTATCAACACCACCGGTTTTGGTCCCGCCAGATCCAGGTAGACCCTTATTACTCTACCTTGCGGTACTAGATGGAGCTTTCGGCTGCGTTCTGGGACTGCACGATGAAACAACGAGAAAGGAGCAAGCTATCTATTATCTGAGTAAGAAGTTCACTCCATATGAGGCACGATACTCTTTGCTGGAACGTACCTGTTGCGCTATAACTTAGGTAGCTCAGAAGCTGAGACACTACTTTTGTGCCTACACAACATACCTCATATCAAGGATGGATCCTTTGAAGTATATCTTTCAGAAATCCATGCCCACTGGCAAGCTGGCTAAGTGGAAAATCCTACTGAGTGAGTTCGACATCGTCTATGTGACTCAGAAAGCGGTTAAGGGACAAGCACTGGCCGATCATCTTGCTGAAAATCCTATGGGAGGAGAATACGAACCCCTGAAGACGTATTTTCCCGATGAAGAAGTGTTGTTCATAGGAGAAGACATTGTTGAATCCTATGATGGTTGGAGGATGTTCTTTGATGGAACAGGAAATTTCAAAGGAGTCGATGTTGGAGTGGTCTTAGTATCGGAAACCGGCCAACATTATCCGGTATTTGCTAAACTCAGATTTCCTTGCACCAACAACATGGAAAAGTGTGAAGCCTGCATACTATGGCTCAACATGTCCATCGACATGAATATTCAAGAGCTACTGGTAATCGGTGACTCGGATTATCTTATACACTAGGTACAAGGAGAATGGGCCACCAAGAATTCCAAGATACTGTTGTATCTGTACCATGTGCAGGAATAGAGAAAGAGGTTCACAAAGACAGAATTTTGGCACGTCCCCAAGATCCAGAACGAGTTTGCCGATGCACTGGCCACTTTATCATCCATGATACAACATCCGGATAAGAAATTCATTGATCCTATTCCAGTAAAGATCCATAACCAGCCGACATATTGTGACCATGTTGAAGAAGAAGTATATAGGAAACCTTGGTTCCACGATATCAAGGAATTCTTGACAAAGGGAGGGTACCCGGAGCATGCAAATCATACCCAGAAATGCACGCTTTGGAGGTTGTCCAACAGTTTGTTTCACAATGGAGGAACCCTGTACAGAAGGACTCCTGATTTGGGATTACTGAGGTGTGTCGACGCAAAGGAAGATTCTAAGCTACTTGAAGAAATACATGCTGGGACCTGCAGCCCGCATATGAATGGCTTTGTCTTGGCCAAGAAGATACTTAGAGCCGGTTATTTCTGGATGACCATGGAAACTGACTGCATCCAGTATGTTCGGAAATGCTACCAATATCATGTACATGCAGACATGATAAAAGTGCCACCAAATGAACTCAATACAACTAGCTCACCTTGGTCATTCGCTGCTTGGGGCATGGACGTCATCAGTCCGATCAAGCCCACCGCCTCAAATGGGCACAGGTTCATCTTGGTAGCTATTGATTACTTCACAAATGGGTCAAAGCAACATCTTACAAAGCAGTGACTAAGAAAGTCGTGGCAGACTTTGTCCACGACCGGATTGTTTGTCGATTAGGAGTTCCAGAATCAATCATCACTCACAATGCTTCAGATCTCAATAGTGACCTGATGAAGGCCATGTGCAAGACCTTCAAAATCAAACACAAGAATTCCACAGCCTATAGACCTCAGATGAACGGGGCTGTAGAAGCCTCCAACAAGAACATCAAGAAGATACTGAGAAAGATGGCGGAAAATCATATACAATGGCACGAGAAGCTGCCATTCGCCTTGTTGGGATACCACACCACATTCCACACGTCAACTGGGGCAACTCCCTACCTATTAGTTTATGGTACAGAAGCTGTTATCCCTGCCGAAGTGGAGATTCCTTCTTTAAGAATCATAAAAGAAGACTAGCTCAGCGATGCAGAATGGATAATGAGCCGTTATGAGCAGCTAGCCCTCATAGACGGAAAAAGGATGAATGTAGTATGTCATGGAAAACTATATCAGAACAGAATGCACAAATCCTTCAACAAAAGAAGTCAAGCCGAGACAGTTCACACCGAAGTAGCAGGTGTTGAAGAAGTTCTTTCCCTTTCAAGATGAAGCCAAAGGGAAATTCTCTCCTAACTGGAAAGGACCGTATATGGTCCATAGAGTACTAACAGGAGGAGCTCTTATACTTGCAGAAATGGATGGAGAGGTCTGGCTATAGCCGATCAACTCAGATGCAATCAAGCGATACTATGTGTAACTATTTATGCTTTTCTCAAAATCATGAACTACGCCCGACCTGATTCCCGTTTAAGAGGGGATATATGCAACCCAATGGGTTCGGTCACAATTCAATAAAAATCTTATTCTCCCCCCACAATCAGAAACTGGGCAGACTTTTGAGGAGGACCCTCAAAATTCCAAAGCAAGTTCAGCTCGATCGCAGCATGTACAATAGTCAGAGACGTCAATCCAGCTAACTGGGGCAGAATTTTGAAGAGGGCCCTCAAAATTCCATAGTAAAAGAGGTTTCAATGTCTTGTGTCTTGTCACGGTCGTTGGTTCATCTAAAATTCTTAAAATATATTTCACAAAAATATGCATGCTTGCTTGCAAAAATAGCTCTTTTTAGCAAACACTACCCCGATGATTTGAACAGGATCTTCAGACGAAGCGAAGCAAGTCGAGATGGTCGACGGAAGCACGAACCGACAGAACTCACGATTTTCCTTTGTATGCAGGAACAAAGAATATACATGCCTCGAAGTCACAACCTTCACAACAATCGCAATACTGAAATCTGCTACCAGCTAAGAAATTCTGCTACTATCTGCCATTTATTCTATTCCCCTGCATGGGACTAAGCCTTGTTCCACATCTTGCATAAGGCTAATATTTGCCTTCACCCGCATGGGACTAAGCCCTGTCCCGCATCTTGCATGAGGTTAAGCTCTACCTCCACATTTTCATAAGGCTAATCTTTGCCTTCCCCTGCATGGGACTAAGCCCTGTCCCACATCCTGCATGAGGTTAAGATCTACCTCCTCATCTGCATAAGGGTAATCTCTGCCTTCATTTGCATAAGGCTAATCTCCGCCTTCACCGGCATGGGACTAAGACCCGTCTCGCATCTTGCATGAGGTTAAGCTCTACCTCCACATTTGCATAAGGCTAATATCTGCCTTCACCTACATGGGAATAAGCCCTGTCCCGTATCTTGCATGAGGTTAAGATTTACCTCCACATTTTCATAAGGCTAATCTCCGCCTTCCCTTGCATGGGACTAAGCCCTGCCCCATATCTTGCATGAGGCTAAGCCCTGCCTCTATCTGCATAAGGCTCATCTCTGCCTTCACTTGCATGAGACTAAGCCTTGTCCCGCATCTTGCATGAGGTTAAGCTCTACCTCCACATCTGCATAAGGCTGATCCATGCCTTCATTTGCATAAGGCTAATCTCTGCCTTCACCTGCATGGGACTAAGCCCTGTCCTGCATCTTGTATGAGGTTAAGCTCTACCTCCACATTTGCATAAGGCTAACCTCTGCCTTCCTCTGCATGGGACTAAGTCCTATCCCACATCCTGCGTGAGACTAAGATCTGTCTCCACACTTGCATGAGGCTAAGCTCTGCCTCCAATCCACATTATTTCGCCGAGACTAAGCGCTGTCTCTTCGACATTATCTACTTTGCTCTTCTTTCGGGCTAAGCTCTACGCTCAACTTCGCAAGACTAAGCCTTGTCTTGCTAATTCTATCATTATATTATTGCATCTCATGGGCAAAAATATCGCCAACCCGTCCGAAGGCGTCATAGTCTAAAGGCACCATCCTCATAGACGGAAGACACCATGCCATGGCCGGAGGATCTCTCAAACTTGCATATCATTATTCAAAGGTGTCATGGTTCGGAGGCACAAGCTTCATGGCCCGAGAACATCATTTCATGGCCTGCGAATCTCTCACTAATAAATTCATGGACCGGGACGTCATGGTCTAAGGACGTCATCCTCAACCGTCCGAAGACAACTTTCATAGTCCAAAAGGAACTTGCATCACGTTTAAATTTCAACAATATATGCTTGTAGTATCTTTATTCGCAGGTGACCCGGCAAGCAACTGCTATCCCAGCAGGAGCAATCTCGCTCCAGTTCCTTCGACTATCTCAAACCTGACTTCTCCCATAAACCATTCTTTCATCTATCCCAAGATATTGCGTCCTTTCTTGCGATGACTTCATCGGTATATTTCGCCGATGAATCCAGAACTACACACGGCCTGATTTCTGTAAAACCAAGGATATGTAGACAACTCAGAAGCCAGAGTGCGGCCTAAATCTCTCAAACCATCTCGCTCGGTCAAAATTGGCCATCAAATCTTTACCCGACAACTCTTTCATCCTTTCCTGGTAAAGAGGGGCAGTTGTTGATACCCCATTTTTTCCAAAATAGTTTTAAAAATGCATGTGTCTTCTAAATCATGCATCAACATCAATTGTATTTTTCCACAATTTTTACTTTTTTTATTAATTTGCCCATTATTGTATTTCTAAAAAATAATTACAAAATTGCATCACAAATGATTTCAAAAATATTTCTTGATTTAATTTACTATTTATGGTCCTATTAAGTCCAAATTATTCTATAAATAGCCAAATTGGCACCTTTTGACTATAATTGCAATAACTTTGCAATTATAGCCCATGCATACAATTTTTGCGTTATTTTACCAGAAATTAGTCCTTAGTATTTTTTAATACTAAATAACCATTTTTAAAATATTTCTATGCATGAAATTCATCTTTATAATTAGTAATTATTTTAAAAATTATTTTAATTAATTTATTTGGGGTATTTAACAAATAACCTTGTTTAATTTCTATTTCAGCCTAATTAACCAACCCAAATACCCTTATAAGTCAGCCCAAAAGACCCTAGGCCCAAACCCCTCACCTACCCGACCGAATTCGTGATTAATCCTGGCCGTTGATCATCTTTGATCAACGGCCCAGATCTTTCTTACCATAATTAAACCTAAACGAACCCCCTCCCCCAAACCTCTCATTCTCTCCTCTCACCCCCCGTCACCCCTTCCCCTTCTCTTTGAGATGCTCTCTAATCTTAACCGTAACTCTCCCTCGCCGTCTCTCATCTACCGCCATCCATGGTGGTTTCTCACCACCCCAGGCCTCTAATGACCTCCTCTATGCCGGGTACCTCCATCTCTAAGGCCCTCAAAGGACCAGGGCTAGTCTGCTTATGCCTTTGGGTTTATCTTACCTGTTTCAGGCAACTTTGGCTCGATTTCGAGTAAGAACTTCTTGTTTCGTCTTATATCTATGGATTTCTAAGTCTATGTCTTCATCTCTGTACTATTTCTAAAACCCTAATTTCATCATTTGAACCTCTCAGACTTGTACAGATCTGAGATGGATCGAACTTATTTCACATTTAAAAAAAAAAATGAAAATCTTTTGATTTTCGAGTGGCTTCCCATTTTCCTAAACTAGCGTTTCATGAAAATCCTTTTCTCCAAGACGTTTTTTGACTTTAAGTGTTTAATACTCTATTCTTATGTGCTTTTGACCGATTATGTTGAGTTTACCTCAACCCTAACTAGTTTATGGTAAAACCCCAATATTTTGACATTTTTGTTTGGATTCTGAGTTTGACCGTGTTACTTGTGCACTATTTTCGTTCCATGCTTTGATTCTCATGATTTTCCTTTACCTTAATTCAATGTCTTTTGATTTTTACCCTAGTATGTCTCTATAAGGGTTTGGGATTCTATTCTCGACTGATCCTGTGTGTTTATACTTGGCCTATTTGTTTATTCATAGAAAACCTATATTTTCCTCTTTAAATCAGTGTTATTTTGAATTTTGATTCACTGATTTGTTCCGTTAAAACATATATGCTGAGTCTTTATTATTCCTTTATTTGCGACCTTATTTAGTTTCTTGCCTTGTTTGCATTAATTTTGATACTTACAGATTCTTCAAAATTGTTTCCGTAATTAAACCCCTATTTTTTACCCCTAATTTCCCACTATGTACTTAAGTTTTACTTGATTTCTCTTTCCTTAAATACTGTCTTGTGCTTTACCGTTGGTCGATTACCCCTTAATTAGGGAAGACTTTACTGATTTTATGCATGATTGATTCTGTAAATTTCTTTAATTGCTGAATAACTGATTTCTTTGCCTTATTCTGTTTAGCTCTTAACTACTATATATACTCTCCTATATTCTCACTTCTACACGAACATTAGTTCAAGAAGAAAATACTTTTACACTTAAAATCTCTCTCTTTGTTCTTCTCTGTTACTTGCAAATCTCCACTGACCTAGCCCTCTGTAAGCCAAGGCTGGTTATTGCTCTATACTCTGTGTTCTTTTCTCCCTAACCGGTATGTCCTAATTTAATTTCGAAGTTTAGAACTCTATGTGTTTCATTGTTGTTTTAGTTCATTGATTATGAGTTCCAATCCTGTTCCTGTTTACTATATTGTTTGCTCAAAATGCAACTAGTATGTCTAAACTACACTACCTAATTAGTAGCATGTCTGAATTCTGTTCTGTTAAATCTGTTATCAGTATGTTTGAATTTATAATAACCCACCTCTTTATTTATCTAGCACGTTTCAATCTGTTAGCATGTTTAAACTACGAATACTTGCGATGTTTTCCTAGTCTGTTCACTTATGTTCTTTCTTAATCTGCTCTGCTAAATTGTCTAATATTACAAAGTAACTCTTGCTATGTGTTCTAACTTGTCCAGTGTTAATATGTTGTCCACATGGCTGTTCTGTGATCCTTGCTCTATGTCTCTACCACCTATTTTATAACTAACTTCCTAATCCTATAAACTCTGGAAAAACTTCTGTGCATCCTGTTGTTTATGTTTTTCTACTATACACTGATGTGTATTCTATGTGTCCCCAATTCCCCACTATTCCTGTGTGAAAACTGTTGTTGAGTGATGCTGGACAAAATTATTCTAAGTTGTTGGCTGATTTTCAAAGTATTTTCATATTGTTATCAAACTACTTTACTACCAAATTAGTTTTTCATTCTTTCAGAAAAACCTCTTTACTTATAGAGTCATTTCAATATTGTTTTCTTGTCAAAACATTTTCAACACTATGTCAAGCACTCTTACTTTACTCTTAAGCCCCTAAGTTTTGCCCCTCTAGTGTGTGTACTGCCTTGGGATCCTCTTGAACTCTGGCACACTGGGGCTGACCCTTCCACACTGCACTTACTCAATCCTTGTTGTGAAAGTCTGGGTGTGAGCACTGCCCGAGATTCTTGAGATCCTTACGGAACTCTGACACACCTGAACATGAATTTGGTTATGAAATCCTTGACATTTTAGATTACATGAAGGCCTGGCATTACCATTTGTGCTTTGGGCCTACTTAAGGCTCCCTATAGTTAATTTACTTTTCGTTTATGTATTTTATTCGGTTAGTGGTCTGTAATCTTTAATTGTAAACAGATATTGGGGTGACTAGTGAAAAGGGAGGGTAGTTGTATGGTATTATTGGTAAAACTGGGTAGAAACCACGTTTCTTGGCTTTATATTCTGCAAATCTGCATTAGAAGCCATGTTCTAGGATTAATGTGTTCATTTGCATGCAAACCATGTTAAACCTGCATTAGATATTCTATTCTTAAGGTTTCACGTTTATTACTTCAGTATACTTTACATCACTATTCCATGATTTAATTTTGCATAAATAATTCCACTTAGAGATACTGCTACTAGGTTAATAATCTCGCCTTAATAAACTGTCATTCCTGTATGCATTAGATACCTTGTTATTTAGGAACTCTTCTTGCATTTGTTTGAACATGCCTATTTCGATTAAAATAAGTAAATGTCCATGAAAAGGTATAAAAACAGCCTCACGCATAGATATCGTGTTTCTGAACATAAACTGGTACAAATCACCCTTTAAAATCTGTTTCACCTAGAACAACATGTTTGTAGGTTAAACAATTTCTAAACTGTTTAAACAGCTCCTCTAATTGTGATTGCGCATAGTCCCCGCGCCTAGGCAAGTCTTAGGTGATTAATGTCTTTATAAAAATTGGAAACTTCATTCTTATTGTTTATAAACTGCTTAAGTCTTACAGGTCTTAAAATCAGTAGGTAAACTGATTAGGACCCTGCCATTGAGTTTTGAAACAATGTTGCATGTTCTGCGTATTGAAGTTCACTTAGACATCTTGTCTTAGGATAATTTCTAAAAATTATCTGAATCTGGGTTTGAGATGTGTCGTTTATTTGCCTAAGGCTTTAGTTGCTTTTCCCTATTTTCTTGTCCTACATGTTATTTGCTTGTCGCCTAGATTTTTGCCTTTAAATACCTTAGTATTGTCTAGAACATCCCAGTTTTAGAGGTCCTAAACTCCTCCAGGACCACAAGGAGGGGACGGGTAACAACACGCTTATAGCTCGTTAATAAAAACACTCGCTTAATAACAACTAAGGGGTGGGATAATGGGTAGGAAAGGAAATGATGACTTGTGCACTAATGCAACGTGTAGCCCCTCATTGAGGAATGATTACCGGGCCTTGCATGGATATGAACCTATAAGACAAACAACTTAGAACCTCTTTATCCCATTTACATATGTGTGCTTAGACTGTTTTTCTGTTAAAACCTTACTTATTTTACATATGTGTGCTCAGACTGCCTATTTGCTACTTGACTAATTCACAAAGTAAGTTTGGCCGGGACCCATGGTTGTGGACTTTGAGGGGTGCCTAACACCTTCCCCTTGAAGTAACTTCAAGCCCTTACCCATTCTCTGGTTGTATGATTAGTGTTATAAATGACCCGTAGTAGGTGCCCTAACACAACTTAATTTGTTACGTGGCGACTCTTCAATTCCTTATATCCCTTTTCCCAAAAGGAAACAAGTTGTCCCAATAATGTCGAAAACTCTGACCAATCCGCGAGGAGAGGAAAAAGGGGGGCGCGACAGCATGGCGACTCTGCTGGGGATTCTAGGCTTTTACCATAACAAACTGCTTTGTGAACTTGTATAGTTGTGCCTTACTTTGTTAATACTACACCCTTCCCCTTTCCCCTTTATGTGAAATTAACTGTTTATTTTCTCAAGTATTTATTTTTCCGATACGAAACTGACATGTTTCTTTGTTTCCTTCTGTAACTGCTTTCATATATAACTGTTGTATTTTATCGCTTTCATAATGTGCAAATACGTGACAACATGTTGTTTATTGCTTATTTATTGCTGCATAATCATGCTCAACATTATACTTCATTCGTGCCTATTCAAATCTTATAGCAACGCTTGATGAGTGGTTGCGCTCTTCCAATTTATATCAACCCCTAAATTCGGAAAGGCTTATTTGCGGTAAATCAGTCGATCAGCGGTGCAGTCGACGATTCCGTTCCTTTCCCCCTCGAGTTGTCCGCTTGAGGGTACCGGTCTAGACCCTCATAGAATCCTTACTCTTGTTATATTGTGCATGCATCATAGTCAAACCTAGTCGGGTTACTGTGTCGTCCGCACAATAACCCTTTAAGACAAGCCTTATCCAAAAGTCCACCGGGGGTTTTGATGATCCCAACGGACGCAACCACGTGTTGTGCATTAATTTTGGAGAACTAAATGCGAATTTGCTAATCATAAGTGTATAAATAGTCGAGTCTGGTGGGGGAAAGAGCCTAACCATTTTTGTTTAGCAAAACATGAGGCACGAGGTCCCCAGATTCGGTATGGTCAGAAAATGAGGCACGAGGTCCCCAGATTCAATTATGCATGCCAACTGTATTGCAATGCAGTGATAAAATCATATGCATACTATCGGAGTGTCAATACACTCAGTCCTCCCAGTCACTTAGTCCTCACAGTCACTCAGTCCTCACCGTCACTCAGTCCTCCCAATCGCTCGACACTCGCACTCAGTAGGTACCTACGCTCACTGTTAGTAAGTCAGACTCTAGAGGGACGGATCCTGCCCAAGAGTTAAAATAAGCCAATCATGGCATGAATCAATAAATCCTATTGCGGCGTGCAACCTGATCCCATAAACATCACTCACAATCAGACACTCGACCTCACTTAGTAATCAATCTCTCTAGTCTCTCAGGCACACAAATATTATGACAATCAGCCCAAACAATGATGATATGATGTATCAATAAATGGCAACATAGACTAAGATATGATATGCAAATGATAGATGTGACTGAGTATATAATTGCAAATTAAGCAAGTGATTCAATAGTAACACGACCTCTGTGGGTCCCATCAGTACCATCATATAGCCTAAGCATGATTTCTAACATTAATCACAACTCAATTTCTCTAACACACAGAGAATACGTGGGGTAATAACAATATTATATGGCTACACAGTTACACGAAATCGACGGAGTCACAATTCCTACGGTGCCGCCAACATGCCCGTCAACTAGCATGTGCGTCACCACAACAACAACCACATAATTTAGGATTCATACCCTTAGAACCAAGTTTAGAATTGCTACTTA
Organism: Nicotiana undulata; assembly: GCA_005239495.1. Taxonomy (NCBI): domain Eukaryota; kingdom Viridiplantae; phylum Streptophyta; class Magnoliopsida; order Solanales; family Solanaceae; genus Nicotiana; species Nicotiana undulata. The sequence goes on from ML255816.1 coordinate 50,975, forward strand.
CCTCAAACCGTGCAAATCTCTACTCCAATACATCAATGCTTCAAGAATCGTCCTCCGAACGCATCGAATCTAGCCACAAACAACTCGATACAATCAACACAAGCTATAGGAATCAATTCCATATGATAATGCTAAGTTCTTAAATAATAGTCAAAAATTCAACTCAAAAAGTCAAGGGCCTATGCCTCGGAATCCAACAAAATTAACCAAATCCGAATACCCACTCAACCACGAGTCCAGCCATACCAAAATTACTCTAATCTGACACCGAATCTCCACTCAAATCCATAAATCTTACTCTCCAATCCCTAGTCCAAAATTCCCAAAATTCCACCTAAAAAATACATGAACTAGATTGAAAATTCAATGGGTATTAAATATTAATAAATAAAAATGATCTAAAGTGACTTACCTTTGGAAATCTAGTGAAATTTCCTTCAAAAATCAGCTTAATTCGAGCTCCCAAAGTCCAAAAATGAATAAAATCACGAAACCCTCCGAATATATACTGCCCAGGTAATTCGCACCAGTGAAGCTACTTAACCGCTTCTGCGGTCTCGCAGGCACGACAAATCCTCCACTTCTGCGGTTCCCCTGACGACCTCCTGTACTCGCCCCTGCAGACAAGATTCCGCATCTGCGGAGCTGCACCAACGACCCCCTCTCCACTTCTGCGGAGACTGCTTCCATAGTCCCACTTTGCACCTGCGCCCCTCTTCTGCATATGCGATCTTTCAGGTGCGGCCAAATACCTCACACCTACACTGACTCACAACCCCAGATGAAACTGCTTTTGCGATGCCTCTTTTGCTTTGGTCGCGTACGTGCGGCCAATTCTTCGCAGGTGCAATCGCACCATTCCAGAACTCTTCAGCCATTTCCTAAGTTCAAATTCGATCCGTTAACCATCTGAAATCAACCCCAGTTCATGCCTAATGAAACTAATGAATTTCCACCTTCTACAATCGATGCCGATATATATCAAATCAACTCCGATTGACCTAAAATTTTGCACACAAGTCATAAATGACACAATTGGCCTATTCCAGCATCCTGAACCACAATCCGATCCCAGTAACCACAAAGTCAACTCTCGGTCAAACTTCTCCAAACTTATATTTTTCCAACTTTCACCAATTCAAGCCAAAATCATCTACATACCTCTAAATTAATATCCGGACAAACTCCTAAGTCAAAAATTACCATTTGAGCTATCGGAACCATCAAAACTCCATTTCAGATCCATTTATACATAAGTCAACATCAGATCAACTCTTTCAACTTAGGCTTCCAACCTTGAAACTAAGTGTCCCAATTCATTCCGAAATATCCCTGAAACCAAACCAACTACCCTGACAAGTCACAAAACACCCAATGAGCATGGAATAAGCAATAAATGGGGGAACTGGGCTATAATACTCAAAACGATCGGCCGAGTCGTTACATCCTCCCCCTCTTAAACAAACGTTCCTCCTCGAACATGTCTAGAATCATACCTGCAGCCTCAAATAGGCATGGATATATGCTCCGCATCTCCCGCTAGGTCTCTCAAGTAGCCTCCTCGACTGGCTGACCTCCACTGCACCTTCACTAAAGCTATATTCTCTGACCTCAACTTCCAAACTTGTCGATCCAAAATGGACATCGGCTCGACATTACAAGTCAAATGACCATCCAACTAAACCATGTTGAAGTCCAAACAATGAGACGGATCACCGACATACTTCCAGAGCATGGAAACATGAAATACTGGATGAACACTCGATAGACTAGGCAGCAATGCAAGCTTGTAAGCCAGCTCTCCAATCCTCTCAAACACCTGAAAAGGCCTAATATACCGAGGGCTCAACTTGCCCTTCTTCTCGAACATCATAACACCCTTCATGGGCGAAACTCTGAGCAGTATCTTCTCTCCCACCATGTAAGAACCATCACAAACCTTTCGATCGGCATAACTCTTTTATCTAGATTGCACTGTGCGAAGCCGATCCTGAGTCAACTTAACCTTGTCCAAAGCATCCTGAACCAAGTCAGTACCTAATAGCCTAGCCTCGCCAGGATCAAACCAACTCACCGAAGACTGTCACCATATCCCTTACAAAGCCCAATGTGGAGCCATCTGAATGATCGATTGGTAGTTGTTCTTGAAGGCAAACTTGGCAAGCGGCAGAAACTGATCCCAGGAACCCCCAAAATCCATGACACAAGCGCGTAACATATCCTCCAATATTTTAATAGTGTGCTCGTATTGTCCATCCATTTGAGGGTGAATTGTTGCACTCAACTCAACCCGTGTGCCTAACTCTCATTGCACTACTCTCCAAAACTGCTATGTAATCTGTGTGCCCTGATCTAAAATGATGGACACCGGCACACCATGAAGGCGAACAATCTCGCGAATGTAAGTCTCAACCAACCGGAATGAAACGTGTGGACTTGGTCAATTGATCCACAATCATCCAAATAGCATCAAACATCCTCGAAGTCTATGGGAGCCTAACTACAAAGTCTATGGTGATATGTTCCCATTTCTACTCGAGAATCTCCAGCCTCAGAAGCAAGCCGCCCAGTCTTTGATGCACGTACTTCACCTGCTGACAATTTAGGCACCGAGATATAAACCCCACTATATATTTGTTCATCCTCCTCCATCAATAGTGCGGCCTCAAGTACTGATACATCTTTGCTGCACCCGGATAAATAGAATACCACAAACTGTGGGCCTCCTCAAGAATCAACTCACGTAGCCCATCTATATTGGGAACACAAATCCGACCCTACATCCGCAACACCCCGTCATCCCCAATGGTAACCTCCTTGGCATCGCCGTGCTAAACCGTGTTCTTGAGGACAAGTAAATAGGGGACATCATACTGATGCTCTCTGATGTGATTTGATAACTAGGATTTTTACCTTGCTTTCCGCTCTATCTTGCTTAAGTTTTGGTTATAATTGTACACAAAATAGCCCCAAAAGCTTATGGGTTGTGGTTGTTGTAGGATTGAGCAAAAAATGATGACAATCAGTCAAGGACCTGCTCGAAAAGGGAGTGAATCTTGCACAAGTACCAAAAACAAAAAGATGCCTATCTCAAGTGCCCACGGCGGTCGCGGTCCAATCTTCGCGGACCGCGGTGGTGAAGTTCAGAGAGTCCACTTCAAGGCTAAGTGACCACCGCGGACCGCGGTCCAATCTTCGCGGACCGCAGTGGTGAGGTTCAGAGAGACGTTTTGAAGGGTAAGGACCACCGCGGACGCGGTCCCATCTTCGCGGACCACGGTGGCAAGATTCAGAGACCTCATTTTAAGGCTAAGGACACCGCGGCCGCGGTCCATTTACTGCGGTCTGCGGTCCATTTACCGCGGTCTGCGGTCAAGCACTTTCAGAGACTTAGCAGCTGAAGACCGAAGCAGTCCATCGCTATCGCTTTTTTGCGGTCCGCGGTAACCCCGCAGGGATATTTTTGTCCGGAATTTCGGCTGGGTATAAATAGTTTCTTTTGTATTTTTTTTAAGGGAAGTCTTGCATCAGCGATAGTAGAAGTTGGTGAATAGTGTTCCTTTACTTCTTTTTGCAATTTTCTTGAGATTTTAACATTGAATCATTGTGGTTTATTTTATAAATCATTTATATGGGTCTTACTTCATCTCTTTCATTGAATATATCTTTGATTATGAGTAGCTAAACCCATTAGCTAGGGTTGTGGCTCAACTCTAGTATGGGTATTTAATGGGTTTCTAAAATTAGGGCTTGGATGTTTATGGGTGTTTGGTATTTAGGCTAATTAGGGTTTTCTTGCCAAAATTAGTGGTTGCAAACACTAATTGACCTTCAATTGACTTGGGTCCTTCTTGAGAAAGAGGACTTGAGTCTAGAAAATTAGTCCAACAAGGAATTGAGACAAAATCAAGAGATTGGTAGTCCCAATCAATGGGTTGAATCCAGAGATAGTAAAACCCTACTTGAGTCCTAATTAACGGGTTAAACCTCGAGAGAGTAATACCCTACCTTAACCTTAATTGCTTGCATATTTGACACCCAATTGGCCTCGAGAGAGGTAATTAGGGCAAAGCCACTCAAACTACCAAGAGGTATAAAGTGGGCAATCTAGTGCATTGGTTATATCATTATTCCTTCCTTAACATCCTTGCCTTAGGAATTGGAATTCGTTAAGTACTCGCCTAGGTAAAAGTCATAACCCTAGCGCCTTTATCCTTATAGAAACAACTTCAAAAACAAATTAGTTAGTTAAATTGTAGTCAACATAATATAAATCATAGTTGTAGTTTGAAAACCAACAAAATATGAGAAGTGTAATTAGAAACACGAGACACTACTAGTTCACATAGACACTCACTCCAAATATTAACTCCCTGAGGAATCAATCTCGACCTATCGGGTAAAAGCTGCACCGACCCTCGTCTTCCTACTCTTTAGTAGTGAGGGTGAGAGCCGATCACTTTTTGGCGCCGTTGCCGGGTAGTTATACGGTGTTGATTATCTACGTGAATAGTAGTGTTAAGTGTTTTTCTTTCCTTTTTCTATTAACGTGTGTGTGAATCATTTCAGTTCTTATAGCGGATCCATTGGGAAACATCGTGGAGGAGGTATATGACAACCAAGAAGAGGAAAAAATCCAAGTACCTCCTCCCAGGCGAGGCTGACCGACCAATATTAATGAGGACATTCAGGATCCTCCTCTACCTCCAGCTGCTAGAGCTTCCCCTCGGGTTCTTCCAAATAAAGGGTATGCTAGTGCCATTGTCCCGTCGAGGATCGGGGGGGGGGGGGGGGGTTTTCAAGAAAAAAATGGGACGTTACNGGGCTTCGTGGATACCTGCAGGGGTAGTAAGAAGACGAATGTCTCAGAGGATGCATTGAGACTTCAGTTATTCCCCTTCTCTCTTCGAGGGAAGGCTCTTGACTGGCTCGAGCGGCTTCCCAACAACTCAATATCTACTTGGTATGAGCTCGCGGACAAATTCATTGCTAAATTCTTTTCACCAAGTCATATGGCGGCGCTCAGAGATGAAATCTTGGCCTTTAAGCAAGAGCCCAACAAGCCTTTGCATGAGATATGGGAGAGATACTGGACCATGGTTAAAGAATGTCCAAACAATGACATAACTGAAGCCATGATCCAACAGACTTCTTACCAAGGGATAAACACTGTCAATCAATGTGTGGTCAATCAGTTGACCGGTGGAAATTTCATGAAATTGAGTTACCCCGAGGCATGTGAGATACTAGATGAGATGGCTGACACATCGTTGGCTTGGCAAAGTAGAGCACATGTACCTCAGGGTGAGACCGATGTCAATAGTCTTCACAAAGAACTTCAAGAACAAGGGCAAGCAATTGCCGAGCTCACGACCACTATGAGCCAACTTGCAAAGGCCCAACTTCAACAATTACAAAGGCTTAAGCAAGTGAATTCCATGAAGAGAGTGAACCAAAGAAGACCCCGGGGAAATTCTAAGTAAGGAATCAATGATAAGGGTGACCAAGGGCCGAGTGGATATAGCCAAGAAGAGGAATATTATGACCAAGAAGAGGATGTGATGTATGCCAATAACTACCAAGGTCAAGGCAACAGTCAAAGAAACAATCAGAATTGGAGAAACCAAGTCAACAATCAAAGTTGGGGGAATCAAAGACAAAGAAATTGGAACAATAACAACAATGCTCGAAACTGGGGGAACAACAATGATCGACAATGGGGAAACAACAATGAAGACAATTGGAGTGGAGGTAACAACAACAACAACAACCGGGATGGAAATGGTAACCGGGGGTCGGGCTTTCAAAGGCCCCCTATGTACCAACAACCAAGCAATCCACCCCCGTACCAATCTCAAGGACAAATCTCATCAAGCAATGATATGGGGAGAATTGAAAACATGTTCAAGCAGATGATGGAGAAAAATGCAGACTCCGATGCTCAGTTGGCCTCTCACAACATCTCCATTAGAAACCTTGAAGTAAAAATGGGCCAAATTTCTCAAGACTTAAACACACGCCCGAAGGGTGCACTACCAAGTGATACGGTGGTGAACCCCAAGGGTGGGAACAGTAATAATACCGGTCATGCCATGTCATTGACCATGCGAAGTGGAAAAGGTGGTGAAGCAAGTACTTCGAGGCAAAAGCAAATTATTGTTGATGATGATGAATTTCCCCGTGATGAGTTACCAATTGAAGTTGATCAAGTGGTGGAAGATCCAACTACAAGTGAGGTGAGAATTGATATATATAATAATGGGGAGGATTTGCAAAGGGGCGTGAACCCGTCTAGGGAACACGTGATCCATATGCCGGAGCCGGTGGTCCCACAAGCCAAGGCACTATTACCTATACCCTCTCCTCCATACCCTCAAAGGTTGGCCAAACAAAAACAAGAGACCCAATTTAAGAGGTTTATTGATATGATGAAGAATCTTTCCATAAATGTGCCGTTGGTTGAAGCCTTGGAACATATGCCTGGGCATGCTAAGTTCATGAAGGACTTAGTCACTAAAAAGCGGTCTATGGAGTGTGAGACCATCAAGATGACTCACCAAGTGAGTGCTATAGTACATTCCATGGCACCGAAACTTGAAGACCCGGGAGCTTTTACCATTCCTTGCACTATCGGGAGTGCAGATTTTTCCAAAGCCTTATGTGACCTTGGGGCAAGTATTAACTTTATGCCATACTCGGTATTTAAAACATTGGGAATCGGGCAACCTAGGGCGACCTCAATGCGTTTGCAAATTGCGGATAGGTCGATGAAGAGGCCCCTAGGGATAATTGATGATGTGTTGGTGCGGGTGGACACATTACTTTTTCCCGCGGACTTTGTCATTCTGGACTGTGAAGTGGATTATGAAGTCGCCATCATTTTGGGAAGGCCCTGCCATGCCACGGGGAAGACCTTGGTTGATGTTGAAGCTGAGGAGCTCATTCTGAGTGGGCAATGAGAAGGTGGTATTCCATGTGTGCAAGTCGATGAAGCAGCCCAACAGTACAGAAGTATGATCTTTTATGGGCGTCGTGACTGAGGTTATTATTGATGATGCAAGCTCTATGATCCATGTGGATGATCCAGTTGAGGCTGCCTTATTGGACCACGAGGACACCGTGGTTGATGGTTTTCTTGAAAGTACCAATGCCCTTCAAGGCATGGGTTCTTACTCTTATGGTCCCAGAAAGCTATCATTGGACTTGGAGAACCGGAAGACTCCACCAACAAAGCCATCAATTGAAGAGCCCCCGACTTTGGAGTTAAAGCCACTACCCTCCCACCTCAGGTATGAATATCTTGGTCCCTCTCGTACTTTGCCTGTTATTATTTCCTCTTGCCTAACCCAATTGCAGGTAGACTCAACTTTAAATGTGCTAAGGAGGAGGAAGAAAGCAATAGGATGGAATCTTGCGAACATTCAGGGGATAAGCTCTGCCTTTTGCATGCACAAAATCATCTTGAAGGATGGAGCAAATCCTTCAGTAGAACACCAACGGAGGCTCAATGAGTCAATTCAAGAGGTGGTGAAGAAGGAGATCATAAAATGGATCGATGCGGGGGTTGTCTATCCAATTTCGGATAGCGCTTGGACTTCTCCAGTCTAATGCATTCCGAAAAAGGGTGGAATGACGGTGGTCCAAAATGACAAAAATGAGCTCATTCCTACAAGAACGGTTACCGGATGGCGGGTGTGTATGTACTACCGCAAGCTCAACAAAGTGACCCGCAAGGACCATTTTCCTTCCCATTCTTGGATCAAATGTTAGATAGGCTTGCGGGTCGGGCTTTCTATTGCTTTCTGCATGGGTATTCAGGCTATAATCAGATTTTGATTTCCCCGGAGGATCAAGAGAAGACCACTTTCACATGTTCGTATGGTACCTTTGCCTTCACTCGTATGCCCTTTGGTCTTTGCAATGCACCCGCCACTTTCCAAAGGTGCATGATGGCGATCTTTACAGATATGGTTGAAGAATTCCTAGAGGTGTTTATGGATGACTTCAGTATAGTAGGGGATTCCTTCGATGAGTGCTTGTGTAATCTTGACAAAGTCCTTGCTCGCTGTGAAGAGACCAACTTGGTGTTGAACTGGGAAAAATGCCACTTTATGGTGGAAGAAGGTATAGTGTTGGGTCACAAAATCTCGAGGAACGATATTGAAGTGGACAAAGCAAATATTGAGGTGATTTGTAAGTTACCACCACCAACTTCGGTTAGGGGAGTCCGGAGCTTCCTTGGGCACGCTGGGTTCTATCGGCGTTTCATTAAGGACTTCTCTAAGGTGGTCAATCCTTTGTGCAAATTGCTTGACAAATATGCCAAATTTAATTTTGATGAGAATTGCATGAGTGCCTTTGAATTGTTGAAGCACAAGCTTACCACAACTCCTATCATCACAGTACCAGATTGGGGCTCTCCTTTTGAACTTATGTGTGACTCGAGTGATGTAGCTGTGGGGGCGGTGTTGGGCCAAAGGGTGAACAAGATCTTCCACCCTATTTATTATGCTATTAAAACTATGAACTTGACCCAAATAAATTACACCGTCACGGAGAAGGAGCTTTTGGCAATAGTCTTTGCTATGGAGAAATTTTGTCCTTATTTGATGGGTTCCAAGGTCATAGTTCACACTGACCATGCGGCACTCCGGTATCTCATGACCAAAAAGGATTCCAAAGTGAGACTCATGCGTTGGGTATTGTTGCCTCAAGGATTCGACTTGGAGATTGTGGATAGAAAAGGAAGTGAAAACCAAGTGGCCGACCATCTTTCGCAATTGGAGAATCAAGGTCGACCTTGTGATGGGCTTGAAATCAATGACAGTTTCCCCGATGAGAAACTGCTTTCGGTGTCAATGCAAGAAATGCCATGGTTTGCCGACATCGCCAACTATCTTGTCACGGGTGTTGTCCCTTGTGAGTTCTGTTCTAACCAAAGGAAGAAGCTTAGTAGGGATAACATGGACTTCTATTGGGATGAACCATATTTATTCAAGATTTGCACTGATGGGGTCATCCGACGATGTGTTCCGGAAGAAGAACAAAGGTCAATTCTTGAGTCTTTCCACTCTTCACTATATGGTGGTCATCATGGAGGGGCAAGGACTGCTTCAAAAGTCCTGAGTTGTGGTTTCTTTTGGCCCACATTGTACAAAGATGCCGGTGACTTAGTCAAAAGATGTGATGAGTGTCAAAGGGCCGAAGGAATTTCAAAGAAAGATGAGATGCCTCTTGTGGGAACACATACATTCTAGTGGCGGTGGATTATGTTTCTAAATGGGTTGAGGCCGTGGCTTTACCCAATAATGAGGTCCGGAGTGTTGTTTCTTTCCTCAAGAAAAGCATATTTACAAGTTTTGGCATGCCTCGTGCAATCATTAGTGATGGGGGGTCGCATTTCTGTAACAAAGCTTTTGACACCTTGCTTGCAAAGTATGGTGTCAATCACAAAGTCACCACCCCCTACCATCCCCAGGTGAGTAGCCAAGTGGAATTCTCCAACAGGGAAATAAAGAGTATATAGTCAAAGACGGTCAATGCTAATAGGATCGATTGGTCAAAGAAGTTGGATGATGCTCTATGGACTTACAGGACTGCTTACAAGACCCCGATCAGTATGTCTCTGTACCGGTTGGTGTTTGGGAAATCTTTCCATCTTCTGGTTGAGTTAGAGCACAAGGCTATGTGGGCCTTGAAAAAGTTGAATCTTGAATGGGCTGTGGCAACCAATCTTCGTGTGGAGCAGCTTAATGAACTTGATGAGTTCAGATTCCATGCCTACTCCAGTTCGTCCTTGTACAAGGACAAAATGAAGTATCTTCATGATAAGTATGCTCGTGGAAAGGAATTCAAAGTAGGTGACTTGGTTCTCTTGTTCAATTCTCGGTTACGTCTATTTCCCGAAAAGCTCAAGTCAAAATGGAGCGAGCCTTTCGAAGTGGTGTTTGTGACTCCATTTGGTACTCTTGATCTAAAGAACAAAAGTGGAGAGATTTTCAGAGTTAATGGGCACAAGGTCAAGCACTACCTGGGCAATATTGATGACAGCCACGTGGTGGCACTTCTCCATCTTACATGAACTTGGTAACATGCGTCGTCTCACGACGTTAAATCAGGCGCTTCTTGGGAGGCAACCCATGTGTCTTTATTTTGTTTTTGTTTTTCTTTGATTTTCTTGGTAGTATAGGACTCATTTTTGCACTAACTGGTTTTGGGATGTTGTAGGATTATTTTGATGCAGGGCAAAAAGCTAAGTGTTGAACGTTCAACTCTCTGAAGTTGGCACCGCGACTGCGGTTGAATTTTTGCGGTCCGCGGTGCCTCTTCATGTGAAAGATGCTCTCTGAAGTTTGCTCCGTGGCCGAGGTTCTCATTTCGCGGTCCGCGGAGCCCTAGCAGCAGTCCATGCATTCTCTGAAGCTTTCATCGCGAACCCCGGTCGACTTTTCGCGGTCCGCGATGGGTAAGTGAAGTGGACCCTAGGTCCCCTCTATAAATAGGCCCTCAAGGTTTCATTTTACACTTTACGCACTTTAACTCTCCATAGCAAAATTTCAACTGTGTCTCAAGCTTCATCATTTTCACCTTGCATTTCATTCATCTAATCCTCATCAAAACATCTAGTAAGTGTAATTATGATTCATTAACTTCTTAATTTTATTATTTTCTTGATTATTTGGTAGATTTTCTTCTCTTTTTCACTATTTTTCTTCTTTAAGCCTTTAACTATGTTAGGGTTTGTTCATATTGTTCATTTTAGACCCTTTGTAGCAAATTTCACTGACTGAACACGTTGTGTTTTTACAAAATGTGCATTTGAACTTGAAAATCACCGAAAAATTGAAACCCTAATTTTTGATATGAGCGCGGTCCGCGGTGCTAGATTGTATAGTCTTCCATGATGACTGCGGATTGCGGTCGCTTCTTCGCGGTCCATGTTGCCTGCCTTCAGAGAAGGGTATTCTGAACCCCACTCCACCGTGGCCACGGTCGCCTTTTCGCAGTCCGCGGTGCCCACTTTTAGAGAGGTCATTTCTTTCCAACCCCTTCACTGCGGATCGCGGTCGGTTTTCCGCGGTCCCCGGTCGCCCTTCTGCAGTTCATGTGTCTGCTACAATTCAACTGTGTATCCATGTTCTATCCACTTTTTTGGGTACTAACAATGTTAAATGTTTTGAACTTGCAGAGAATGGTTCAATTACGAGGTGGTGGCCGTAAACCTGGTGGCAGGGGAGAGTCATCCCGGGGTAAAGGCCAAGGGACAATCAAACTGGCCCCCAAAGTACGGCAGGCCATGAAAGAGACAAGAAAGGCAATCAGGGCAATGGATAGAGTTGCTTCCCAATCGGGAAGTGAATATGTACCCTCCGAGGGAGAGTCTTCAGAATCCATACCTGAGCACTACCCAGACTTCCCAGAGAGGTTCAGGCTGACCAATGAGCCATCTGTCTCTCCCCCTGCCCCAGCACCAGCCAACTCTAAGTCATCTGAAGGCTCAGCAGTAGAGAGTGGCCACACAGACTCCACTTCACCCACAACTTCCCTGTCTGGTGAACATTCCAGAGATGAAGTAGTTGTAGATGCACCCCAAACAGGGGGTGAACCCCAAGTTGGGGGAGTGGAGAGAACAAGGAACCCGGTGGTGTGGCAAGATAGATTTGTCAGTGAGGCATCTTTACATCAATTCCGGGACTGGTGGCCGAAAAGAACACTAATAGTGGAGCGCAATTTCACCACCAAAGATCTGTTGCCACACAACCCAAATGTGAAGAGACAATTCACGGAGAGAAAGGGCTAGGACTACTTCTCTTGCTACTTGCCGGATGCAAATGAACACCTGGTAAAGGAGTTTTACACAAATTTGTCTTTTCTGAAGAAGGACTCCAAAGCTACTATTGTGAGGAATCTCACGATACCGTTTGATGGGGCTGCTTTGAATGCTTATCTAGAGATGGATGAGGTAGATGACACACAGTACCGGGAGAAGTTGGAGGTGGATGATGAGGCCCGTCATTGGCTAGCTGAGCACTTGGCCATTCCTGGTGAGACCCTTGACTGGTTGCAAGTAGGGAGGACTATTTTCAGAAAAACGTTGAATTTTGACGCTAAGGGCTGGGAGACGTTCATGTGCAACAGGCTTGACCCCTCCTTCCATGAAAACACCATTCCTCTCCGGCGGGCTGTATTGATTGCTGCTATTATGGCGGGGTTCCCGATTAATGTCGGGAATGTCATGTCCACCGTCATCAACCGGGTGGTAAATGAAGGTGATCGAGCTTACCCTTTTCCCAACTTCCTGACTATGTATTTTGATGATCAACAGGTGGAAAAGAGAAATTTTGATGTGAAGCTGAAAACAAAAGCATCTTTCTCTTGATATGATCTGCAAAGCGATGACAACACGAAGTGCGAGAAGTTCAAGGGTAAATCCATCGCTTCCACTAGCCATTCTGAAGAGCCAGTGGTTGTAGTGGAGTCTTCTCAGCCCGAGCTCGCCATCCCAGAGAGTGATCCAGGCCCCTCCACTTCAGCAGACCCAGGGATTCCTTCATCCCGGGCATATCCTCTGACTGCCCACAGACTCAGCCAGTCACTTGCCAGTATCAACAACTGGATGCAGGCAGCTACTTCTAAGATGTCTGTGCTTTCTACATCTGTGGCAGCCCAGGCTACTCCTCCACCACAGGTATCCCAGTCAGTCGAGGACTCCCTCAAGGAACTCCTGGCCAACCAGAAGAAAATCCTTGAAAACAAGAAGTTGATTCTGGAAGTTGTCGGTGCCCACGGGCAAGCATTAAAGGATTTGGAAAAGGAGACCAAGCGACTCAAGAAGACCCGGGCATCAAAGGAGTCAGTGAAGGAGCTGAGGAAGGAGGTGGACAAGTTGAAGGAGGATCACCTGCCATTGGACCTGTTGCTTCAGGACCCGGCTGCCCAGCCTGAGCAGGAGCCAGAGATCGAGAGACCAACGAAGAAGAGGAGGGTGCTGCCCCGTACAGAGGGCATTCAGTTAGAGTTGGCAGACCCACCAGTGCAGGCCCAGTCCCAGGTTCAGCAGGAGGCATAGATCATTGAGGGCCAGTCTCAAATTCCACCACAGTCTACAGACCCCACACAGACAGAGGACCCCACACAGGTAGAGGGCTAATAGGGAGTTTTTCTTAACTCTCTCTCTCTCTCCTTACATTTTTAAGCTATTTTGATAGATAGCATTGAGGACAATGCTAGCTTTTAGTTGGGGGAGTGTCCCTATTTTGATTTTTGATTCTGATGGATGACTGTATAAGTCAGACAACATTTTTCTTTTTATTATGCTTTATTTTGATTTTGGTATGTAAATAACTTTACTATTTCAGTACTTTTAGTATTTTTCACCTTTGGTATGTATATAAAGTTACTTTCCATTGTATATATTCATCCCCTTATGTACATATTCATTCCATACTACGCATTTTACTTTCCGCATTTTTCCATTTTATAGCTTCTTATTTTTCTTTCATAGCTTGAATTTTTCGCGTGCAATAAGCCTTTGGTTTTCTTAACGCCACGGTTCTTTCCAAAGGTGTAATTTGTGTGAACCGGGTGGCTCTTCCCGAGGATGGATGGTGTGACGACTTTCTTAAAGGTTTGAGTCTATTTTTATTTTTTGTTTCTTTTTAATAGTTAGTGAATAAAGGTGCCTCAAGAAAATCCCCACTTGGGCCTAACACATTTGCCTTTGATCCCATGGTAAAAAACAAATCGTTGTGTTTAGGATGGTGAAAGTTGTGGTCTTGAGACTCTTGTGTTGGCCGATAATCATCAAGTGGTTTTTCGGAACCATTGTGTTGCTCAAAGCATGACTAAGGTCATTGTGGGCCCCCGACTCTGTTTCTTTAGCAATCCCATAGCTTGAGTGGTGAGAGTTTAAATTGCAAGTCCAAGTCCCGTGCCATTAGTATAGAACTTGCTCTGAATGTTTGTCTAGGCGAAATCCTAAGTGTAGTTTGACTTGAGAAGTTATTATAGTCTCTCCTTGATCCGAATAGTGAATTGAACATTTCCATGGCCTACCAATGACAATTCCCTTAGTCAACCCTTTTGAGCCTTAAACCTTTTTCTTTCAAAAACCATGCTACAAGCCTTTACCCATTTTGACCCTCTCTTGGCACCCAATCTTTCCTTTGCACTAGGAAAAATAATAAGTTTGGGGGAGAGACGAGGGACGAAATAAAGTGAAAAAGAAGGCACAAAATAAGGAAAAGGAAAGGCAATGAAAAAGAAAGAAAGAAACATCAAAAAAATAAAGAATGAACAAGTAGAAGAAATAAAGGGAATCAATGAAAGAAATGTGCTTAAAGTCGTGGAATGCCTAGATAGGAGAAAAATTGATTTGAAAGAACAAAAAGGTGTGACAGTATGTCTCTCCAACCCTTTAGAAAGAGCCAACTGACTCAAAAAGTCAAAGAATGTGAAACAAATGAAGTGCTTAAGGGAAGATTGAACTCACTTTGACCAAATGTTTCCTACCTTTAACCAAAAGTCTTCATCATGTACCCACTAAAGCCCTATATGATCTTGAGTTGAACGAAACTTACATTAGTGGTGACTTACATAAGGGACAATCCTATGGTACTTTGAGCCGGACTTGAGTCTTTTCTTTGAGAGAGATGAGTGAACTCCCATTATCCTCGTTCTGAGCGTTACAATTCTAAAGTGAGGTGCTTAAGGAAAGTTGAGGAGTATGAGTTTGGTTTCCACAATGACCAAAGTGGTAGTAAGAGTTTCATTAATGAGTCGTGTCAACTCATGATGCTCTTGTGTCGCACTTACATCCATGGTTTTAAAAAGGGTCAAATGTCGTTAATGATTCATTTGCATTGAGGGAAATTGTTAGTCCCAATTGATGCTAGAAGAGGTTACTTTAGGACAACCGAATTTTCTTGAAAATACTCAAAAAGGGGTGGGGTTTATTTTGTTTGCTTGAGGACAAACAAATGCTTAAGTTTGGGGGAGTTGATAACTAGGAATATTACCTTGTTTTCCACTCTATCTTGCTTAAGTTTTGTTTATAACTGTACACAGAATAGCCCCAAAATCTTACGAGTTGTGCTTGTTGCAGGATTGAGCCAAAAATGATGACAATCAGTCAAGGATCTGCTCGAAAAGAGAGTGAATCTTGCACAAGTACCAAAAACAACAAGATGCCTATCTCAAGTGCCCACCGCGGTCGCGGTCCAATCTTCGCGGACCGCGGTGGTGAAGTTCAGAGAGTCCACTTCAAGGCTAAGTGACCACCGCGGACCGCAGTGGCAAGATTCAAAGACCTCTTTTTAAGGTGAAGGGCACCGCGGCCGCGGTCCATTTACCACGGTCCGCTGTCAAGAACTTTCAGAGACTTAGCAGTTGAAGACCAAAGCAGTTCACCGCGGACCGCGGTCGCTTTTACGCGGTCCGCGGTAACCCTGCAGAGGTATTTTTGTCCAGCATTTCGGCTGGGAATAAATAGCTTATTTTGTATTTTTTTAAGGGAAGTCTTGTATCAGCGATAGTAGCAGCTGGTGAATAGTGTTCCTTTACTTCTTTTTGTAATTTTCTTGAGATTTTAACATTGAATCATTGTGATTTATTTTATAAATCATTTATATGGATCTTACTTGATCTCTTTCATTGAATCTATCTTTGATTATGAGTAGCTAAACCCATTAGCTAGGGTTGTGGCTCAACCCTAGTGTGGGTATTTAATGGGTTTCTAAAATTAGGGCTTTGATGTTTATGGGTGTTTGGTATATGGGCTAATTTAGGGTTTTCTTGCCAAAATTAGTGGTTGCAAAGACTAATTGACCTTTAATTTACTTGGGTCCTTCTTGAGAAAGAGGACTTGAGTCTAGAAAATTAGTCCAACAAGGAATTGGGACAAAATCAAGAGATTGGTAGTCTCAATCAATGGGTTGAATCCAGAGATGGTAAAACCCTACTTGAGTCCTAATTAACGGGTTAAACCTCGAGAGAGTAATACCCTACTTGAACCTTAATTGCTTGCATATTTGACACCCAATTGGCCTCGAGAGAGGTAATTAGGGCAAAGTCACTCAAACTATCGAGATGTATAAAGTGGGCAATCTAGTGCATTGGTTATATCATTATCCCTTCATTAACATCCTTGCCTTAGGAATTGGAATTCGTTTACTCGCCTAGGTAAAAGTCATAACCCTAGTGCCTTTATCCTTATAGAAAACAACTTCAAAAACAAATTAGTAAGTTAAATTGCAGTCAACATAGTATAAATCATGGTTGTAGTTTGAAAACCAACAAAATATGAGAAGGGTAATTAGAAACACGAGACACTACTAGATCACATAGACACTCACTCCAAATATTAACTCCCTGAGGAATCGATCCCGACCTATAGGGTAAAAGCTGCATCGACCCTCGTTTTCCTACGCTTTAATAGTAAGGATGAGAGTCGATCATGATTTTATAAGGAAGATCGAGAAACCACACAAGCTAGAATACGACTTGGCTCCAAAACATCTAAACTCACGAACTGATTGACAAGGGCCTGAACATCTGATGCAAGCAGTCTCTCACCGACCGGAATAAATTCAAAGTTACCTATACTCACCGCCTTTCTACTCAAGGCATCGACCACCACATTGGCTTTCCCGAGATGATACATAATGATAATATCATAGTCCTTTAGCAGCTTCAACCATCTCTGCTTCCTAAACTTTATATCTTTTTGTTTGAACAAGTGCTGGAGACTCCGATAATCCGTAATTTGTTCCCTAAGTACACGCAAGTATATGTGTCCGTCAAGTAATAAAGTGACTCAAAAGTTGGATGTCGAACCCACATAGACTTATATTAATCGTTAACTAAGCAAACTAAACTCAATTAACTTTCCAAAAAATCAAAAGTTTGGTTTTCCTATTACAACTACTATTGCGAAATTTAAACACGTAATCACGGAAGATATAGATTCCAGGGTTGTGGTCGGTTTATCAATCCTATTGAGTTCGTAATTACACATGTTAATCCAAATTATCTATGATTTCTTGTTGACCAGATCGTTTATATAAATAGCATGTTTCCACAATACTATCAGTCTATCCATAATATATCAACCATATATTCCTATGGTCTTGAATCTGTCAAGAACGAATATATTACAGCATTCAACTAAACAATATTGTTAGGTATATTCCTATCCTAACCGCGGAATATTTCCTCGAGCCACGATTTCAGAAACAAACTCTCTCTAATTCTACTCTAATCTAAACACGACTTTTCCAAGCATATCATAGATAGTAAATAGAACTCAACTGCTGGCCAAACAATATTATGCATAAAGTTAGAGAAACAACCAAAGATGATAACTCGAGTTAACGGTAATATTATTAATAAACTTCAATATTCATGACAACCACAACCCTAAAACGTTACGTTTAGCTCCACATAGAAACGGTAGCAAACAACAAATCATCAAGAAAAAGTAAAGATTACTAAGTTTGATGGAAGAAAGATGGAGTCTGATGAATTCTGGCCTCCACGACGGCTCCATGCTCTCTCTAAGTTGAATCTTGGTCCACCCCCTCCCTCTAAATATTGTGTTTAAGGACCATTTATAGGTGTAGGATAAAACCCTATACGAAATAACTAAGTCCAAAACCGAAAAGGAGACAAATTAAGCCTGAAACACGAAACACCCTCACGACAGACTGCGCCTCGCGAGGCAAAACGCGTGGTGAACCTCGCTACACTCCTCACGACGCGAGGCAAAACGCCAGGAAATGGTCTCACTTCGCCCAGCACTTTGTTGCTTCACGTTACTTGCTGCCTATATTCTCCTTCATTTCTCATTTTTTTCCTTAACTTTTCAATTCTTTGCATTTGTTTATTTTCCACATTGAATGATTTTGGTCTTCAACATAAAGACTCTATTTAATATTAACTCACCATATACCCGAAATTCGTTATTTTGTTCAAAAGTTATCTCCAAGGTACCTATACATGAAATAAATCCAATTAAGCACACATATAAAGCAATTTTGCATTAAAGCACCTAAATGTAATGTAAGTAATGCACTAAAAATATATAATTATAGCCAAACATACTACCCCACACTTAGGGTGTGTTTGGTATAAAGGAAAATATTTTCCATCGTAAATGTTTTCCAAGAAAATGTTTTCTTGGAAAACAAGTAGTAACCTTATTTATTTTCTGATGTTTGGTACAAAAATCAAGGAAAATATTTTCTCAAGAGTATTCATAAATAATTTTGACACAATAAACATGACGCCATAAAATTTCGAACCAACAACCTTCCGAACCCACAAATTTCATAAACGCAAAACGTTCGAAACCGCGAAATTTCGAACCTGTAAACTTTATAATTTCTAAACCCGTAAAATTCGAAACACATAAACCTCATGTATTGGTAAAAAAGAGCTTCACACGTGTAATAATCGAGATGACTCAACAATCTATGTGGAATAATGAGAACATGATAACTAGACGAGACTTTATGAAGATGTACGAAATAAAGAGGCACGAAACAACATATTCATGGGGTAACCAGATACAGGAATCTCAACCTAATCGAGAAGATGAAGAGACACGGTCACAATGAATCAGGGCAAGATACAGGGCAGATTCGGAGATCTTCTATTTATGAGCCAAACGTTACATAACCTTTACGCGATAGTTACGGTTAATCATTGTAACGTTACATTAATGCGATTATAAGTCATTAATGCTCAATCACTGAAAAGGATAGACATTATATTAAGAAGTTCCCTATATAAGGGAGTAAAATATAACTTGTAAGGACACGTTCGAACCGTTATTGCAATATACTTACTTTTTACGCATCTTACTGCTTTCCATTTACAAGTTAATTTTGCAATTATTAGTATATCCTTTGGTTATCAGAAACCCGTGTTCTTCCTAAATTAGCTTTGGCAGAGAATCTAATTCTTTGGTTAAACAAATTGGTTCCGTTACTTGGAATCTGATAATCTTTGTTCCTTCTCAAATAACGTTCTGTGAATTATGTCAAACGCCAACGACAACAACTAACAAAGGGTTGGAACCCCAGTTCCATCGCCCTCAGGATCTCCACGAGGATCAAGGGAACTATTCCCAGTAAGATTTGCGACTCAAAACAATAATCTCAATGGAAATGAACAAGCAGTAGAACAAGATACTGTGAAACAAATGGTTGGTGAGTATGTGACTCAATCCTTACAAGTTTTCATGAGGGGACTACTAGTTGCATCACCAACACCTTCTCTTAACAACACTGTAACTGTGAAAAATCCATAATCCGGGTTAGAAAACTCTGGGAGTGGAGGCACTCCAAATGATTCCCTTGAAGCAAGACCACGTATGTCCAATAATCCAGAACTACAATCTTTATTACTAACTCTGCAGAAATAGGTGAAGGAACAAAACGATCAAATCGAGCAAATTGTTGGGGTACCACCTGTTATCAAAGGCATTGACGTTGATAGATATTCTTAACAACCTTGGAAGACAAGTACAGGTCCCTTGCCTATTCCCAAGAAATTCAAAATGCCTGACATTCCCAAGTATGACGGGATAACTGATCCACGTGATCATGTAACTTCTTTTACCATCGGAGTAAAAGGCAACGACCTATATAAACAAGAAATTTAGTCATTCCTAGTCAATAAGTTCGGGGAAACACTCACCAAGGGAGCACTAACATGGTATTATTCTATTGACTCTTTTGCTGAGCTTGCAGATTCTTTTATAAAAGCGAATTCAGGTGCGCAAAAAGTCGAAAAAAGAATGGAAGACATATTTAAAATAAAACAAGGAGACGCGGAGTTGCTTCGAGAATTTGTAGACAAGTTTCAACGGGAAAGTATGTAGTTACCAAGGGTGCCTGAAAATTGGGCAGCCATGGAATTTACAAGCAATCTAAATGACAAAAGCTCAGAAGCCACGCGGAGACTAAAGGAAAGCTTGAGAGAATTCCCATCTACGACGTGGAACGATGTCTATAATAGGTACAACACTAAGCTACGAATAGAAGAAGATACGATTGCTCAGTCAAAAACTGAAGATCGAGTCAATTCTAGACTCTCTGAACCAGAAGGAGAATAGGTAAGAACAGGTATGACCCTTATATGGGACCTTCAGGACGAGAAACTCGTCCCAAGTTCGGAAACACACGATTAGAATATAGAACATCAAATAGAGATACGAGCTCATCCTCATCAAGATCCCGAAAAGATCGGGATGAACGAAATAGAGGTAATACAAGAATTGGAGACTACAACTTCAATGTAAGTACTTCTAAATTAATTTCAGTACTAAGAAATATGGGCGATAAGGTTCGATGGCCCAAAGAAATGAGGTCAAACCCAAATAAAAGAAATCTAGACTTCCATAATGATCATTGGCATAGGACATCAGATTGCATATTTTTGCAAGGTGAGGTAGAACAATTATTAAAACAGGGCTATCTAACAGAGTTGTTTAGTGAAAAAGGTAAGCAGGCATATACGAAGAATAGGCAGGAGCCCCCAAAACCACCATCTCCAAAACGAACCGTGAATGTGATACATGGAGGAGAGGAGGTGAACAGAGTCATCTGCAAAAGAACAACAAAATTCACGATTACGCATGGGAAGCGGATTCGTGAAGACATGGAAGCAGACAATATATCATTCGACGATGCAGATATCAACGGATTAATGCTTCCACACAACGACGCATTGGTAATATCCCTACTTATACATGACACTAACGTAAAAAGAGTGTTGATTGATCCAGGTAGCTCAATCACATCATTTTGTCGAGAGTTGTGGAAGAAATATTGATGGAGGATCAAGTAATCCCAAAAGCACGAGCCTTATCTGGGTTTGAAAATTCCACAATCATAACAAAAGGGGAAATCGAACTCAGTACCTATGCAGAAGGAGTAATCAAAAATACTAGATTCCAAGTTATTGATACTGATATCGCCTACAACTTAATCATGGGGAGACCATGGATCCATCATATGAAAGCAATACCATCTACCTTACATCAGGTAATAAAATTCCCTTCCAAATAGGGAATTCAACAGATTCGAGGTGATCAGCAAACCTCGAGTAGCATAAATTTCGTAACATACTCTAACAAAAAAGAAGAAGTGGAAAAATCAAAGGACGAGGAAATCACCCAAACAGGTATGGAAACAACTATTGTTCAAACAGGTGTGGAAACAACTGTTGATCAAATATATATGGAAGAAAATGTTATCCAAATAGGTACGGAGGAAGATAGCCACGAGAAGGTGAATCAAGTCGCCACAGAAGAATAATTAAAACATACAGACATGGATTCCAGACCTGACGTCATTCAAGAACCAGAAGAGGACGAACATATCAAAACCACTACGGAGGAACTCGAAGCTGTTCCATTGTTCGAACAAAAGCCCGAACAAAAAGTTCACATAGGCACGAGGCTAATCCCCAGTAGACGAGGTAAGTTAATTGAATATTTAAAGGCTAACGCGGATTGCTTTTCTTGGTCCCATTCAGACATGACAGGTATTCCTCCAGAAGTGATGACTCATAAACTAAATGAAGATCCATCTTTCGTACCTTTCAAGCAAAAGAAAAGAAAACAAGGACCATTCAAGAATCAAGTGATCGACGAAGAGGTATAGAAACTCTTGAAAATTGGTTCAATACGTGAGGTAAAATATCCTAATTGGTTAGCCAATACAGTAGTGGTGCCTAAAAAGAATGTTAAATGGAGAGTATGCGCAGATTACACAGATTTAAATAAAGCATGCCGTAAAGACTCATTTCCATTACCACACATAGATCAAATGATTGATGCCACTGCAGGTCATAAATTTTTAAGCTTTCTAGATGCGTACTATGGTTATAATCAGATAAAAATGGATCTCTCAGACGAGGAAAAAACTTCCTTTATTACAAACAGGGGGACTTATTGTTACAAAGTCATGCCTTTTGGCCTAAAAAATGTTGGAGCCACGTATTAGAGGCTGGTGACCAAGATATTCCAGGAACATCTGGGAAAACAATAGAGGTATACATCGATGACATGCTGGTGAAATCAACATAAGCGAAAGATCATTTCCAGCATCTTTCGATTACCTTCGAAATCCTACGCATGTATAATATGAAACTGTATCCAGAAAAATGCGCCTTTGGCGTGGAATCCGGTAAGTTTTTGGGCTTCCTTGTATGAAATAGAGGAATAGAAGTAAATCCTGCTCAAATTAAAGTTATTGATGAAATACTCAATATATTTACTAGTAAAAAGGAAGTTCAAAGATTAACAGGAAGAATTGCAGCCTTAGGAAGATTTATCTCCAAGTCCTCGGAGAAAAGTTTTAAAATTTTCTCAGTCCTTACAAAGAAGAATCAGTTCGAATGGACTGAAGAATGTCAACATGCTCTCAAAGATTTGAAGACCTATCTATCAAAACCACCGCTGCTATCTAAGACAAAAGAGGGGGAGAGGCTGTATGTCTATCTTGTCGTTGCAGAAATTGTCGTAAGTGCAGTACTGGTAAGAGAAGACAAAGGTAAATAATATCCAATTTATTATGTAAGCAAGTCTTTATTAGATGCTGAAACTAGATATCCACATCTAGAAAAATTAGCCTTAGCTTTAATAATGGCAGCTAGAAAATTAAGACCATATTTTCAATGCCATCCAATCACTGTAGTGACCTCATACCCATTGAGAAATATTCTACATAAACAAGAATTATCAGTAAAATTATCCAAATGGGAAATAGAATTAAGAGAGCATGACATAATATATCAGCCAAGGACTGCTATAAAGTCTCAAATTTTAGCTGATTTTGTCACCGATTTTAATACTAGCATAATCCCTGAGGCGGAAAAAGAGTTACAACTCTTTAACGGAGCTAATCTAGGAGTATGGACCCTATTTACTAACGGCTCTTCTAATGTAAAAGGAGTCGGCTTGGGAGTTATTTTAACATCACCTATGGGTGAAAAGACACGGAAAGCTATTAAATGTTATCCCATAACTAACAATGAAGCAGAGTACGAAGTTGTCATTGCATGGCTTGAATTGGCACGAGAACTCTCAATCGAGCAAATCGTGATTAAAAGTGACTCTCAACTAGTGGTGAACTAGATGCATGGGACTTACACCTCTAGAGAGACCCCCATGCAAAAATATCTAGAAAAGGCACGAGACCTAGTAAGACAATTCCAGTAATGGAAAATTATGCAAATACCAAGGGAGGAGAATGCAGAAGCGGATGCATTAGCTAACCTCGCAGCAGTTGCAGAAGTGAAAAATAAAGAAAATACAATTTCCATTCACCTATTTTATTCAGCAATCGACCAGGATAAAAGTAAGGTAACATTCAACCATTTAACCTGGGATTGGAGAAACAAAATTTTAAACTTTTTGCAGAATGGCACCATACCCGAGGATAAGAAAGCAGCTCAAGCGCTTCACCGAAAAGTTGCACGGTACTGCCTCATTCGTGACACATTATACTACAAAATGTTTGGAGGTCCCTTAGCTAAGTGCCTCGGACCCAATCAAACGGATTTCGTTATGAAAGAAGTACACGAAGGAGACTGCGGAAACCATTCAGGAGCAAGATCCTTAGTCAAAACTCTAATCAGAGCAGGGTACTACTGGACCAAAATGGAAGAAGAGGCTGAGAGTTTTGTAGCTAAATGCGACATATTCCAACGATTCACTAACAACATGCATCGACCAGCGGAGCTACTTCGCCTGGTGATATCGCCTTGGCCATTCATGAAATGGGGCATGGACATAGTGGGACCCCTTCCCCCAGCTAAAGGAAAGGTACAATTCTTGCTCGTATTAACTTATTATTTCACAGGTGGAGGAAGAAGCTTTTAAACATGTGCGAGAAAAAGAAGTGAAGAGCTTCATATGGCGAAACATAATATGCCGCTTTGGAATACAGAAGGAAATCACATGTGACAATGGCCCACAATTCACAGGCTCACAAATCAAAGAATTCTTCGAAAATTGGCAAATCAAGAGAATCACTTCATCACCATATTACCCCGTAGCTAATGGGCAAGCCGATTCAACAAACAAAATCACCGTTCACAACCTAAAGAAACGGGTTGAAAGAGCCAATGGAAATTGGCCAGATGAGTTACTGGCGGTATTATGGGCTTACAGAACTACTGCAAAAAGAGCTACGGGAGAAACTCCATTTACACTTGTTTAAGGCTCAGAAGCTTTAATAACGGTGGAAATTGGCGAACCAAGCACAAGATTCACAACAACAACGGAAGAATCAAACAACGACGAGTTGAGGACAAATCTGGACTTGCTCGAGCAAAGAAGAGAAGTTGCACTAATACGTATGGCAGCCCAAAAACAAATTATAGAGCGATATTATAACAGAAAAGCTCACCTCAGATATTTTAAAATTGGGGACTTCGTTCTCAAAAAAGTCTTCCAATCAACGAAGGAAGCCGGAGCAGGAATGTTAAATCCGAATTGGGAAGGGCCTTACAAAGTCCGTGACATTGCTGGAAAAGGCGTGTATGACCGAGAGACTATGGATGGAAGAATCCTACCAACTAGTTGGAATGTTGTTCATTTGAAAAAGTGCTACTTTTGAGTAAAAGGAATACCCCCGGCCAGGTATCATTACGTTAGATTTTACTTTTGTACAGTTAAAATTATACTTACCATTTTAGATGATCGGCAAAAAGCTAACCCATCACCAGATGATGATATTAGACCTGCAAAGACACGAGGAAGTAACTGAATTCCCGGTCTAGGGTTACAACTTTCTGATGGACGTTTTAAAGGGTTAAGCAGTCATCATCTAAAAACTATATACCTTCGAGTCTCGTATGTTTTACTTTTCAGGAAAAAGACCACAAGGAAGGAGTAATCAAGTGCTCGAGATTTCATTCTTCAAATCTCAAACACTTGGGGGACTATACAGTATGGAAGGCAAAGATGAAGAAAAGAAGACTATCAAAAAGTCAAAGCTCGAGCCTGAAGTCCCATCTTCCCAACAAGTCAAGTACTATGAGCAAAATAAAAGAGCCAAAGACTCAAAACACAAATCCTGACTCAAAAACTTTCAAAAAACATATTCGTAAATATAAACGAGTGTTCAGGTTAAAGGCAGAACATTAGTTACGGGTAAAAATGCACATCCTTGTACTTACTCAGAAACTGTTGTAAATGAAAACAGTTATGAATGAAAGATCATCATCCTTGTACTTACTCAAAAACTGTTGTAAATGAAAACACTTATGAATAAAGGATCATTATCTTTGTACTTATTCAAAAAACTGTTATAAATAAAAACAGTTACGATGAAAGATCATTATCCTTATATCTATTCAGAAAATTGTTATGAATAAAAACAGTTACGGATGAAAAATCGTTACCCTTGTATTCATTTGAAAATTGTTATCAATAAAAACAGTCATAGTTAAAAATTCATACCCTTACATTTAAAACTGTTGTAAGCAAAAACAGTTATCCCCTTGCACTAATTTGACAAAACTGTTGCAAAAGAAAAATAGTTATGAGTGCAAGGTTATATCGAATCTGTTAAAAGAACAAAACAGTTGCAAAATGAGTTGTAGACGATGCATAAACACATGTGAAATGTTATGAAAGTTCAAATGCAAAAACCTTTCTTCAAAACATTATTGAAGAGAAACATGTGAAAATTCCTATATCTCTTTTGTATATTTGCACTATTATGAAGTTGAGACATCTTCTTCATTAAGTGTCAATAGAAAAATGGACCTTTTTATAAAAACGTGCTTGTTACGAAAAGGTGCGAACAATCTAAGCATTTTTAATGCAAAGTCAAAAACTCAGAGGTAAGCCAAAAACCTCAAAAAGAAAGTATGCAAAAACTTGAGAGTGAAACAGAAACTCGAAGAAAGTTAAAGACATACTAACATTGATACTAATATATTATGTCAAAATAAAATAAGTGTTAACTTAGTTTATGCCGAGTCAATTTTTACATTTGATTGCCCCTAAGTTTTCAGTTGGGAACTTAAAAAGGATCCAACTTTACCCCCGATGGGACTGGGTGTAACCCCCAATTGATACAAGAAAAAAGAAAAAGAAAAAGAAAAAAGAGAACCAAGTTCTTTAAACTTTTTTAGAGGGGGGGTTGTCTTCACTGGCAGAAGGAGCAGCTTGATATGGGGAGACATGAGCATCAAGGACCTCAACCTCAGGTGAAAAAAGGTTTTGACTTTGCTAAGACCTCTCAATCGTCTCTTTGACTTTGGAAATTTCGGCTTACAAGTCAAAACCCTCTTGGCCCATTTCTGTCAATATGTCGAGGCGGGCGTTCAAATAAGCCCAGCTAACATCAACAGCTTCTTTGTCTTCAAGAGCTTCATAATCTCTCTCCACTGTTCAACTTCAGCTCTTAACTCATCTCTTTCAGCCACAGCAACATCATGAAAGACCTTTAAAGGAGCAAGAGACCTTCTCCAAAAAGTTACGGAGGTCTTCCTGGGATTGTGTGAGCGATTGAACGAGTTCATTGGAGTACTTCTCCTTCTGGTCCAACAAGGACTTCAGGCTCCTAATCTCCTAAGAGGCACGGGAAAGCTGCTCTGCAAAGGAAGACTTTAAGACACTTTTATCCTTGCATGTCTGGTTTGAAGACGCCTTCTCAACAGCCAGTTCTGCTGTAACAACTCTAACACGCTGCTCCAAGGTACATTTTTCCTTTTCCATTGCCTCCATATCTAGCTGCAAACTCTCGTACTGCTCCTTCCAATTGATAGCCTCGATTTGGAAATCCTTTGCTGCCTGCTCCATTTGAACGACCCTCTTCATTAACTCTGTGCCTACAAGATTGATCTACATAAAAAAGATAAATTAGATACGGTAGGAGCATATGTAAGTACGTATGAAAAGCAAACTTTACCTTTAAAGACGAGTGCACAATCTCGTTCATCCAAGTCAAAGGTACTGTGGCTTTCCAGCTTAGACCTTTCAGTCGAGCCTATCAATGGCTTTAACCATACATCAGCCTGGCCCGACTTTTTCAAGAGGTTGCCTGCTGCTGGAATTTCTACTACAACCTGCCTCATCTCTCCCCTGCTTGAAGACCCTACTTCTACAACAGAAGGCACGGAAGTGGGGGCAGAAAAAAGAGTCGCGGGCGAAGAAGGCTGGGAAATAGAAACAACCACGGGAACCGAAATAGTAGCGGGAGCAGGAATAGACATGGGAGAAGAAGAGATAACGAGAGTAATTGAAGGAAACTCTTTAGGGGTAGGAGGAGATAAAACAGCAAAAGGGGCTTCATCAGAAATAGTACCAAAACCTTCATGGAATAGGAGATCAACAGACTCACGAACAGGAGAGGGAGTCGCATCCTCAAGGTCAGAAAGTTCAGATTCAGGCACGGGAGGGTCAACAACAGGTGCAGACTCATCGTCAGAGGCCACCTTCCTCCTCTGTGACCTGTGGACTAGGGGACTCTCATATTCCTCCTCCTCCTCCTCTAAGGTCCTGGACCCACTCACTTTTCTTTTTTATGAGAAAGAACCAGCAATGACCTCCTGGTCCTTTGCCAGGGACAACCTAGAAGCAGACACAGCCGCATCAGAAATGCCATGAGCAACAAACCCTATCAAATGAAAGGGGTCAGGTAAAACCTAAAAGAAGAAAGAAGTAAAGGCAAAAAACTTTGCTCATCGTGGGTCTTAACCTTCCAGCCAATCCTCCCATAGAGGTACTTCCACGAACGTTCTTCTAACAGAGCAATCAACAATAGTTTTTCTACCCAATCTTGGAAACCGGAGACATTCTCAACGGTTCCCATAATTGCTGCAAAGGAAAGAAACAATTACGGTACTGATAAAGTAAAGAGTACGGTGAGCAAAATTGTACTCACGTGCAAGATTTCACTTCTCAGGGAAAAGGAGATTTTCTTCACCTACTAAACCTGCAGTAGGGATAGAAACATATCGAAGGTACCACCCTCGGTCTTTATCATCATCAGGAGTAACTAATACCTTTTTACTCCTCGCCGTAAGAGTAAACACTCCTTGGCGGAACAACATCGGAGAATAGATGTGAATAAGATGATGAAAAGTGAAGGGTACGGAAGCTAAATTTTCCAAATACCTAAGGCACACGACGACTCGCCATACAAAGAGGACCGACTTATCCCAGAAAAATTTTAAAAAAAAATCGATAATAACAGGGTTGACAGGAGGCTTGAATCCCAACGTGAAAGGGTAAGTATAAACATAAGAATACCCGGTCTTGTAAGAGGTTATTCTCTGGTTATTGCCAAGAACAATAACAGGGAAACCAGGCTTCCAAGAACAATCCCTGCGTACAAGAGGCACCAAGCCCTCCGTTATCTAAGTAGGAAAAAGTTGGCACTATCATGCGGAGACGTTGAAGAAAGTTGTTCGCTTATGGCCTGACTATCCTTGGTAAAAGAAAACTCCGTAGAGATAATTTCATCAACCCTCGGCTCGCGAAGCAGTTCGCTATGTCCTCTACTTTTTGACAAAGATCTAGAAGCCCTAACCCCTGAAGAAGATAAAGAAGCAGAAGACCTAGAAGAAGATGGGGGAGTAACATGAGAAGAAGAAACACACCTGGAAGGGGTAGAACCTAAGCTCCTAAGTCTTCCGCCTCTCCTACTCCGAGATGGAGCAGAAGAGGGAGTCAATTCCTCAACATTAATAATTTTCTTAGATTTCTGGTTTGAAGAAGACATATTTATGAAGAATGAAGAATTTACAAATAAAGAAAGAAGGTTGGATGTTTTTCGTGAAAGTAAAGAAAGGAAAAGGGGTATTTATACTTAAAGGAAACCGTCAAAAAATAGAAAAAACAGTGTGAAAGTTATAATTGAAGCTGACATGACTGATGCCCGCAAAAAGCCCTAAAAGGCGCTGAGTAATTGCAGAACCAACCTGAGAACCCCACATGGCACGAGCATTAAATGGAAGTGACAAGCAACGCCTACGTTCAGATATGGATGCAATGTTACGAGTGAAGCGGCGACAAAATATTCCCGCCATAAATAAGTATCCACTTACCAAATAATAATCGATAAATAAATGGTAAGTGGGGGGGACTATCTATATTGGTAAATAAGAGCTTCACACGTATAATAATCGAGATGACTCAGCAATCTATGCGAAACAATGAGAACATAACAGCTGGACGAGACTTTATGAAGAGGTACGAAATAAAGAGGCACGGAACAACATATTCATGGGGTAACTAGATACGGGAATCTCAACCTAATCGAGAAGATGAAGAGACACGGTCACAATGAATCAGGGCAAAATACAGGGCACATTCGTAGATCTTCCATTTATGAGCCAAACGTTACATAACCTTCACGCGATAGTTACAGTTAATCATTGTAACGTTACATTAATGCCATTATAAGTCATTAATGCTCAATCATTTAAAAGGGTAGACGTTATATTAAGAAATTTCCTATATAAGGGAGTAAAATATAGCTTGTAAGGACACGTTCGAACCACTATTTCAATATACTTACTTTTTACGCATCTTACTGTTTTCCATTTACAAGTTAATTTTGCAATTATTAGTACATCCTTTGGTTATCATAAACCTGTGTTCTTCCTAAATTAGCTTTGGCAGAGAATCTAATTCTTTGGTTAAACACCTCTAAACTCATAACTTTAGAACTTGTAAAATTTTGAAGCTGTAAGTCGAAAAATGAAAAAAGTAAAACGAAAAATATATAAAAAATATTTTTTATCGGGGGAAGGGGGGAGGGGGTTGGGGGTTGGTAGGTGTTGTGGGGGTGCAACAAAAAAATAGAAATTTGAAAATTACAAAAAAAGTAAAAAAACAATTGTGCGAGAGTGGGGGCAGGGGGTGCAGGAAAAAAAAGAAATTTGAAAATTACAAAAAAAGTAAAAAAAATAATTGTGCGGGAGTGGGGGCAGAGGGGGTGGGGGGGATGGGTGGTGACGAAAAAAAAGACCTTTTTGGTGAGAGGGCATGGGGTGGGGTTAGGTGGTGGGTGGGGTGAGTTGGTGAGGGTAAAGAATAGGGTGGGGAAGCTTGAGAAGGAGTTTTGGAAAATGTTTTCCCTTCTCTTGATAGGGAAAACATTTTCCTCCAAATGGAGGAAAATGAGTTGATGAGGAAAATATTTTCCAAAATATTTAAGCCGACTAAACATGGAAAAATTGGAAAACGTTTTTCGAAAAATATTTTCCTTGATACCAAACACATCCTTAAACATTGCTCGTCCTTGAGTCAACTAACAATTCAAACTATCATTGAGCACTTTATTTTTACACAATTGAGGCACACTACACTAATGACCATGATTTATAGAAACAAATAGCCACAATTAAACCTTAGCATATG
Source organism: Nicotiana undulata (assembly GCA_005239495.1). NCBI lineage: Eukaryota > Viridiplantae > Streptophyta > Magnoliopsida > Solanales > Solanaceae > Nicotiana > Nicotiana undulata. The sequence goes on from ML255816.1 coordinate 81,366, forward strand.
CAGTCACATACACTTTCCTTTTTCTTATGCCAAACTTCAAAAATATTCAAACAAAGACAACATGCTTATAACAATCCTAGCCTCAAAAACCAACTCAATGTCACAACGCACTCATGGCTTAAACACCCAACATCATAGACAGAAGTCTAATAATGTTACATATCCCTTGTGAAACCATGTGCCCTCACGACAAGAACAAGCGAGTAATTTGAATCCATACATTCAAATCAAATGTCAAATATATTTTAAGGACTCATATATATCAAAGAAAATCTCTCACTCTCACAAAAGAAGTCACATACATGCAATTGGCACCATAGGCTTGCCCTTACTAATGTAGGCTCACTTAGTCTAAAATCAACTAGGACCTTTTTTTATGGTTGTAATGTGGGCTAAAGGACGGGTAGGATATTTTTAAGGAATAGTGGTTAATCCTCATAAGCACTTAACACATCACATGATAAACTTTAAGCGCATAATTTCTCAATCCACTTTAATTTCACAACTTCAATCACTCCCAACAATGTTCCCTTTTTCTTTAAGCACTACTTTAATTTATATTTCACTAGCAAGAACAAGACAACAATTTATTCACTTATATTTGTCCTTCTCTTTTTTCAGATTTTTCTTCTCTTTTTTTCTTTTTCAATTTCCGCTAATGGTGTATTATTTTACAAAATAAGTGCACCCTTCTTTCTTTCATTGGTTCCACTCGAAAGTCACCCAAATTTCCTCCTTACTTCTTTTAGCGCTCATCTCACAATTAAAGCTTTAAGAGGTAAAATGATCAAAACAACGTCAATTAAGAAGAAAAATGGAATATGCTTACAATGTGGGTGCCAGATAAAAGTCTATAGGCACAAAAGAGGTAACTAGGGATAAATTTTATTTGTGATAAGCACTAAGCTCAAAAAGATCAAAGAAGACCTAAAGTCATTTTTCAAACCAAGCATCACCTAAAATTTCGCTTCGACTCACATATCGGGCAAGTTCTAGACACAAGTACAATACATAGACTACATAAAAGCCTCACCACACATGGCACATGACTCACTAAGGACGATTTCATTATGAATCTCAACTAATGCAAGTATATACGGAGCCACGAGATATTAAGCATTATGCACAAAGTGAACAATAGTCAACTAAATGAGACGTAGGAGTCACAAAGCATGCTATCCAGTATATAAAGGCATCAAGAACAACTTCAAAATATAAGGAAGATACTATGCATGCCACAACCTTAATATGCTACTATCGAACAAGTCAAGGGCGCCTAGGAATCTCATATTTCTTCCTCCATTTATTCTCTAAATTTTAATCTACTCTAAAAATAAAAAAATAAAAAGAAAAACTACTACCCGGTTCAAACTACATCCCATGAAAAAAAATCGAGGTACAAAGAAAAATGACAGGGGATTATTACTACCTAAAGAAAGCTAAAAGACATATTTTTGGATTTTTTTAGACTTTAATCCCTCAAGAAAACTGTCTAGGAGATCCATCGTAGGGAAGTGTCTATTTTTTTGACCTTTTTTCAATTTTTCTTATCTTCCGCATTAAAAAAGAATTAAGATACTAAATACTACATAACTACGAAAACAAAAATAAGAAGCTAAAATCAAAATAAGAAGTTAACATTTTCTAACATACTACTACTAATTATCTAGATAAATTTTCTCACCCCGCACTTAAAAGAGTGTAGTGTCCCCAATGCACAAATAAAGAAAAGCAATAATGAGGGTGGACAAGAAACTCCCTGAAAGGCCAAAAGCCGAAGCAATAGCGGCTCACGGGGTACTCAGACTTTCCCCAGGCAGGGTTCTTTGTGAGGGCACCCCACACTTAGTTCTCACCATCTAGCTCGCTTTTGCACTCTCAAGTGGCTTTGCTTCCTATGCTTATAATCCTACAAAAGGAAAAAATAGACACTACAACAATAATAAGATAAAAATAAAAATAAAAGAAAGCAGTAAAGTTCGGTTGCCTCCCAACAAGCGCCTGATTTAATGTCGCGGTACGACTTGAACCACTTTTTCCTCCACCTCGATCTTATGAAATGTACCCCTAACATGGCATCCAATCTGCGGCAATGCTCTAGTGGTGGGGCTATAAGTATAACCTGGCCAAGTAATAAATTTTCTACTCTACACTCCTTGGCCTTTAGATGAGGTACGTAATTATGTCTCTCTGGCACGATAAATTCCAGAATGTAAGCACCTTGTTCCTCGTCTGCTGGCTCCTCCAAAGACTCGAATGACTTGATTTTTATGTCATCATCCAAACACAATGTTGAAAAATACATGGAATGAGGACCAATATGCCCTAACTCTAGGGTTGTATTACTCTTTATATACTCATATTTACTAGCACTAGAATCTTCAAATATAACATTTTATGCTTCCTCGCATGGCTCTAGAGTACTTTTCTCATCATGGGCATCATCAACAAACATATGCTCGAATATTGACTCTCCACTTTTAGCTCCTCAATTTGGCGTATAAGCTCATTTTCAACTTCACACAACTCATTACTATTTTGTTGGATGTTAGACGCATCAACCTTTGCAATCAATTGAGCTCTCAAGTCGTGAATAACATTGTCAAATTTTTCGATCTCTTGTCCCAGTTCAGATCTTCCTTATTTTAAGTCTTTTATCCCATCTATAATTTTCTCATGTTGAGCCTCATATATTTCTAATCTTTTAGCTTGTTCCACCAGCCAAGTTTTACTCATAATCTCCTCTTTTTCAAAATTTTCCCCTTGCTGGTACTCACTCTCTTCATTCTATTCTTCCATATTGGCCCTCATTCTTGTGATTGCCTCCCTCATTCTTTTCATATCATTTTTCAGTTCATCATGTTCCTCTGCTACTTGCCTCAGAATATCTGTAATATATGCATCACGTTTCATATCCTACACTTTATTTCACTTATCAAACACACAAACATTGTTAGCAAGATCATAATAAGGGATCAGAGAAGGATGAAAAGAATTAGGACAGTCATCCCAATGTCCATCTTGACCACCTCACATATTACAAATAATTCCGCTCAAAGGATTGAGATTGTGCGCACAACTCGCTCCTGAAAATATTCTGACAATTTTACCACCAGTAGGGTCCTCCACAATATGGACAGGGATCATCGAAGTAAGAATAATCATCATTCAAAAACATTACATTCCATGATTCCATGTGAAAGTAAGTAAAAGAGGGGGGAAAATACTAACTAAATAAAAAAAATAAAAACTTGAATAAAAATCAATTAAAAGCTTAACTTAGATAAACAATCAATAACTAAGTTCCCGGCAACAGCGCTAAAACTTTGTTGGTTCCCCAAGTATACACAAGTATACATAGCCGTCAAGTACTAAAGTGACTCGAAAGTTGGATGTCGAACCCACAGAGACTTAGATTAATCGTTAACTAAGCAAACTAAAACCAATTAACTGTTCAAGATAATCAAAAGTTTGGTTTTCCTATTACAACTACTATTGCGAAATTCAAACACATAACCAAGGGAGATATAGATTCAAGGGTTGTGGTCGGTTTATCAATCCTATTGAGTTCGTAATTACACCTCTTAATCCAAATTATCTGTGATTGCTAGTTTACCGGATCGTTTATATAAATAGCATGTTCCTACAATACTATCAGTCTATCCATAATATATCAACCCTATATTCCTATGGTCTTGAATCTATTATGAATGAATATAATACAGTATTCAACTAAGCAAGATTGTTAGGTATATTCCTATCCTAACCGCGAAATCTTTCCCTGAACCACGGGTTTAGAAACAAGCTCTCTCTAATTCTACTCTTATTTAAACACGGCTTTCCCAAGCATAGCATAGATGGTAAATAGAACTCAACTGCTGGCCAAACAATTAAGCAATTATGCACAAAATCAAAGAACAACCAAAGATGATAACTCGAATTAACGGTAATATAATTAATAAACATCCATATTCATGACAACCACAACCCTAGAACGTGACGTTTAGCTCCACATAGACATGGTAGCAAAACAACAAATCATCAAGAAAAAGTAACGATTACTAAGTTTGATTGAAGAAAGTTGGAATCTAATGAATTCCGGCCTCCACGGCGGCTCCGTGCTCTCCCTAAGTCCAATCTTGGTCTCCCCCTCTAAAATTGTGTTCAAGGACTATTTATAGATGTAAGATAAAACCCCAGGCGAAATAACCAAGTCCAAAACAAAAAAAAGGAGACAAAATAGGCCTAAAACCCGGAACACCCTCACGACAGACCGCGCCTTGCGAGGCAAAATGTGCGATGAACCTCGCTACAACCCTCGCGACGCGAGGAAGAATGCCAGGAAATGGTCTCGCTTCACCTGGCACTTAGTCACTTAAAGTTACTTGCAGCCTAACTTCTCCGTCATTTCTCATTATTTTCCTTAACTTTTCCATTCTTTGAATTTGTTTCTTTTCCACATTGAATGATTTCGGTCTTCAGCATAAAGACTCTATTTAATATTAATTCACCATATACTCCAAATTCGTTATTTTGTTCAAAATTCAACTCCAAGGTACCTACACATAAAATAAACTCAATTAAGCACACATATAAAACAATTTAGCATTAAAGCACCAAAATATAAGGTAAGTAATGCACTAAAATATATAATTATAGCCAAACATCAAGAAGCATCACAGTACATTGTATAGGATCCCGACGTTGAAGGCAGAACTAGAACTAGAGTTGTGGTAAAGGCAGTCTTGAGCTTCTGAAAGCTCTGCTCACACTCATCTGACCACCTGAATAGAGCACCCTTCTGGGTCAACCTGGTCAAAGGTTTGGTAGTGGACGAGAAATTCCTCACGAAGCGACGATAATATTCGGCCAAGCCGAGAAGACTCTGAATCTTAGTAGCTGAAGACGGTTTGGGCCAACTCTGATCCGCCTCTATCTTCTTTGGATCCACCTTAATCTCCTCACTGGACACCAAGTGCCCCAAGAATGCCATCGAACTGAGCCAAACTCACACTTGGATAACTTGGCATAAAGCTTCTCCTCCCTCAACCTCTGTGGTACAATCCTCAAATGTTGCGCTTGAGTATTTAAGTCAGACCATAGCGGGTTCTTAATGTCGTCTTCAAAATATTTGAGTCTCGAATTTTCAACCGGTGATACCCAGACCTCAAATCAATCTTAGAGAACACCCTTGTTCCTTGAAGTTGGTCAAATAAATCATCAATGTGCGGCAAAGGATACTTGTTCTTGATTGTAACTTTGTTCAACTGCCTATAGTCGATGCATATCTTTTTAGTACCATGTTTCTTCTTCAGAAACAGAACCGGTGCACCCCAAGACGACACATTAGTCCTAATAAACCCCTTATCCAGAAGCTCCAGAAACTGCTCTTTCAATTCCTTCAACTTTGCCGGTGCCATACAATACGGAGGAATAGAAATGGGTTGAGTGCCCGTCACCAACTCAATACCAAAATCTATATCCCTGTTGGGTGGCATTCTTGGTAGGTATGCAGGAAATACATCCGGAAAGTCTCGCACTACCGGAACAGAATCAATGGTAGGAGTATTAGCACCAACATCCCTCACAAATGCCAAATATGACATACTCCCCTTCCCAACCATCCGTAAGGCCTTCAAATAAGAAATCACCATGCTGGGAACATAATCTAGAGAACCTCCCTAATCAATCCTCGGCAACCACGACATCGCCAACGTCACGATCTTAGTGTGACAATCCATAATAGCATGACATGGGGACAACCAATCCAAACCTAAAATCACGTCAAAATCAACCATACTAAGTAATAAGAGATCAACAACAGTCTACAATCCTCCAATGGTCACCAGACACGACCGACATAACACGGTCCACAACAATAGTATTGCCCACCGGCATAGATATATGAACAGGTGAAAATAAAGAATCATGGGGCATATCCAAATAACGAGTAAAATTGGATGATACATAGGAATAAGTGGAGCCATGGTCAAATAATGTGGAAGAATCTCTATGGCACACTGAAAGAATACATGTGATCATTGCATTGAAGCAATGACCTCTGGTCTTGTAGGGATATCATAGAATCGAGCCTGACTGCCGCCTGATCGGCCTTCCCCTCTAGGGCGACCTCTAGCTGCCTGATCCCTACCGTGAGTTGGCTAGGCGGATGGTGAAGTAACTGGTGCGGAAGTCACGAACTGACCCCTCTGCTGAACTAGACCTTCAAAGCGGCGGGGACATTGTCTCCACACATGGCCGAACTCCCCCACTGGTGGTGGGAACTGAATCAAGCCCCCAGAACCAGAATGACTGCTAGAAGGACCCGACATAGATGAACCCTGAACCGATGGAGCATGAGATGAACTCTGAGCTGGGAGAGAACTAAGAGATGACTGAATTGGATGGGAATTGTTTGAACAATGTCTAGATGATGCACCACGATGAACTAGATGAGCCATCTGATCGGGCTTATAAGAACGACCCCTGTCGTGGTGAGACTTCCCTCCGAAAGAAACACTGCTGAAACCACCCAAACCACGAGGCCTATTGGCCTCCCTCTCCTCCTGCTCCTGACTATGGACCACCTCTAGCCACCGAGCAACATCAACCACTTCATCGAACCTAGCAACTGATGCATTCTCTCGAGTCATAACAAAGTGCAGTCCATAGCTGAGGCCATCAATGAACCTCCTAATCCTCAACATGTGTAGTCCAAATACAAAATTTAAGAGTACAGAAATGTAGGCATGTTATCAAGTTCAACAGTTTAAGCTCAATACGGATAAAATATGCCAAGTGTGACTAAAATGAGGAATGATACATCACTATATCTACATCTCAATTATGCATGCCAACTGTAATGCAACACAATGATAAAACCATATGCATACTCGGCACTCGCACTCGCACTCAATCCTCGCAATCACTTAGTCCTTACCGTCACTTAGTCCTCATAGTCACTCAGTGCTCCCAATCACTCAGCACTCGCACTCAGTAGGAATCTGCGCTCACTGGTGGTAAGTCAGACTTCGGAGGGGAGGATATTGTCCAAGAGCTCAAATAAGATAATAATGGTATGAATCAATAAAGCATGTTGCGGCATGCAATCCGATTTCGTAAACATCACTCAAAATCAGTCCCTTGACCTCGCTAAGTCATCAATCAATCCAGTCTCTCGGGCTCACAAATATCATGATAATCATCCCAAACAATGATGATATGATGTACCAATAAATGGCAATAGAGACTGAGATATGATATGGAAATGATAGATGTGAATGAGAACATAATTGTAAATTAAGAAAGTAATTCAACAGCAACATGACCTCTGTGGGTCCCAACAATACCAGCATATAGCCTAAGCATGATTTCTAACATGAATCACAACTCGGTTTCTCTAACACACAGAGAACACATGGGTAATAACAATATTATATTGCCACATAGTTCCATGGAATTGATCGAGTCACAACTCCTACGGTGCACGTCAACATACATGTCACCTAGCATGTACGTCACCGCACCACCAACTACATAACACGTAATTCGGGGATTTATACCCTCAAAATCAAGGTTAGAAGTGTTATTTACCTCAAACTGTGCAAATCTCTACTCATATAAGCCATTTCCTTGCGAATCAGCCTCTGAACGCCTCGAATCTAGCCATAAACAACTCGATATAATCAACACAAGCTATAGGAATCAATTCCATACGATAAAGCTAGTTCTTAAACAAAAGTCAAAAATTCAACCTCGGACATAAGCCTCGGAATCTAACAAAATTAACAAAATCTAAATACTCATTCAACCACGAGTCCAACCATACTAAAATTACTCAAATTAGACACCAAATCACCACTCAAATCCCAAAATTTTACTTTCCAATACCTAGTCCTAAATTCTAAAAATTCCACCTTAAAAACATATAAACTAGGTGAGAAATTCAATGTGTATTCAATATTAATTAATAAAAATGATAAAAATGACTTACCTCCTGAAATCCAATGAAATCCCCTTCAAATATTGCCTTAATCCGAGCTCCCAAAGTCCAAAAATGAATAAAATCTCGGAACCCTTCGATTATATACTGCCCAGGTAATTCGCACTTGCGAAGCTGCTTAACCGCTTTTGCGGTCTCGCGACGCGACAAATCTTCCGCTTCTGCGGTTCCTCCAACCCCCTTCACTCGCACTTGTAGACAAGATTCTGCATCCGCGGAGCGGCACTAGCGAACCCCTCTCCACTTCTGTGGAGTCTGCTGCCACCTGCCCACTTTGCACCTGCGCCCTTCTTCCGCAAATGCGATCTCGCAAGTGCAGCCAAATACCTCGCACCCTCAGTTGTAACCGCTTGTGCGATGCCTCATTCTCTTATGCGGTCGCGTACTTGCGACCAAATCCTTCGCATGTGTGAAAAGTCCAGAAATGAATAAAATCTCGGAACCCTGCGATTATATACTGCCCAGGTAATTCGCACTTGTGAAGCTACTTAACCGCTTTTGCGGTCTCGCGCGATGCGACAAATCCTCCGCTTTTGCGGTTCTCCTGACATACCTGCAGACAAGATTCCGCATCCGCAGAGCAGCACTAGCGACCCCCTCTCCACTTCTGCGGAGACGGCTGCCACAAGCCCACTTTGCACCTGCGCCCCTCTTCCGCAACTGCGATCTCGCAGGTGCGGCCAAATACCTCGCACATGTGCTACCTCGCACCCTCAGATGTAACCGCTTGTGCGATGCCTCATTCGTTTTTGCGGTCGCGTACCTGCGACCAAATCCTTCGTAGGTGCAATCGCACCATTCCAGATCTCTTCAGCCATTTCCTAAGTTCAAATTCGATCCCTTATCCATCCGAAATCTACCCGGGGACCCCGGGACCTCAACCAAATATACCAATAAGTCCTAAAACATGATACAAACTTAGTCGAGGCCTCAAATCATATCAAACCACATCAAAAATACGAATCACACCCAATTCAAGCCAAATGAAACTAATGAACTTTCAACTTCTACAATCGATGCCGAAAGCTATCAAATCAACTCCAATTGACCTAAAATTTTGCACACAAGTCATAAAAGACACAACTGACCTATTCCAACTTCCGTAACCACAATCCGAGCCCGATAACCACAAAGCCAACTCTCTGTAAAATTTCTCGACTCTCCAAGCTTCTATTTTTCCAACTTTCGCCAATTCAAGCAAAAATCATCTACAAACCTCCAAATCAATATCCAGATATAATCCCAAGTCTAAAATCACTATACGGATCTATCGAGGCCATCAAAACTCTATTCCGGAACCATTTACATATAATTCAACATCCGGTCAACTCTTTCAAGTTAAGCTTCCAACCTTGGGACTAAGTGTCCCAATTAATTACGAAACATCCCCGGAACCAAACCAACTACTCCGAAAAGTCACATAACACCCAATGAGCATGGAATAAACAATAAATGGGAGAACGAGGCTATAATGCTCAAAATGATCGGCTGGGTAGTTACAAGATACCTTAATTGGTTTCTACATCCATTTATACAATTTTGTTGTAAATTATGGACAAGATATAAATTTTTTAGTTTTCTCTGTTCCTCTACTGTCTTTGGTTTCTTCCTTAATAATCATGGACAAGATATAAAAAATTTCTCGATTATATTCTCTACATAGTTCAATTCAAAATACATTACTCCATGAATTATAGATGAGTTTATTTTCACGAAGCCAAAAAATTATAACGGAGATTAGTCATCCTCTCATAAACTAAAATAGTTGTTATTGTAGTTTTTGTTTGTGCTATTTAGAGATATACTTGGTCAAGGTTACACAACAGTGCATACAAAAAAATGCTTCATGACCTGAATATGTACATGATTAATGTTGTATCTTAACAAAAATTTTAGTTGTGATTTTTCCAAAATTATAAGGAATTGCCAAAGGAAACTGATTTGATGGCACTTGAATAGTGCAAAGGAATCTAATAGTTCGTTGTGCTCATGTTATCCCATATACACATTATTTAAAGGCTTGCAAGATGTAAAGTATTTTTTGTGAAAATAGTTGCATTTAATATTATGCTTTGGTAACAGAATTGAGGAAACATATAGTACGATCAATCCCAAGGGGTCACACAAAAGTGGGACTATATCATAGACCAAATGAATATTTCATATGTTAGATGAGATGCACGAGCATATAGCTTAGAGATTGGTGACCAGCATCATAATGAAGTAATTTTTTCCATGTCATACTAGCATCTTATTCGGATGGCACAAATATTTGTATTACTCTAGATCTTTCTATTTCTGGCCTAATCTTACGTATAACACCAAAATTTTAGCACACATACAAAACTTAGTATTGCACTTAGATTCCAAAGTTCACTATGTTGCAGGATGGTTTTATAGACTTGAAGCCAAAGAAATATTATCAAATTTCTATGGTGTTATCTGGGGGAAAAAGAGTTTAGAAGAACATTATACTAAACTTGTCTAATAGAGTGAGTTGTAAAGAAACATTTTTTCCTTCTTAACGGCCTGAAGAAAGATTTCTCAAATCACGTTGCGTATCGCACTTTATGATATAGCTATCAGATCAATTAGACGTTAGAAAGCGATTGATACTTGAGCACCAAGAAGGATGAAAGCCATCATATGACAATCAATATTGATCATTAGCATACACTTGTAATTTATAACTATTTACTCAAAATTTTATTTTAATAGTATTAATATTACTCCACAAACAATGGACTACATGAACCGGCCAAAAAGGTTGAAAATATGTTATTAAAAATGGCTTTAGGCAACTAGTTTTATATAGCCGCCTTTGTATCCTTTGGTTCCTGAAAATATATGTTAAAAAGTTACTATAGAAGTTACACGCTAGAGACAATAAGTCTAATGGTTTAAAAAAAGACAAAACTAAAAAGAATATGAGGAAGAAGAACCTCCAGCAATAAGTACACAAACCCTAGCTTTCAGGCGATTTTAGGCGATTCTGCGTTTGAGCGCTACCATGGCCGTTCTGACTGGACGATCATCTTTTCTGGCTGGTCAGCCTCCTCCCTCCCTCTCCCCATCTAATATAACCACAAACAACAATTCCCAGCCTCTAGATTACAACAATATATTGAAACATGTCGTCTAAAATAGTCCCATGCAGTTGAACCCTACTTTAAAACTTACTGTCGAGCCTATACAGTTACGACGTCCCACTATTTTAGATGGAGAACCTTTCATCAAATTCATAGAATTTGAGGTTGATCGCATGAACATAATTGAAGTCTTGAAATATACCGTTGTTGGAACGCTATCGTATGGTTGGCCAGAACTCCAAGAATTACGTAGAGTTATCCCAAGTCAATGGGGAATCAAAGGAGAATGTAGTGTTGGTTTCCTTCGAGATCGACATGTCTTGATAAGATTGACATTATGGGAAGATTTCATTAACTTTACATTGAAAAATGCTTATTAAGTCAAAGACAAGGATGGTTATGAATATCAGTTGCGACCACTAATTTACGATGTAAAATTCAAGACCGGGGAAGAAACACCAATGGCTATGGAATGGATTTGCTTTCCAAGTTTGATGCCTACATTCTTTGTTGGGAAGTCGTTGCATCTTGACATGGCTACAATTAACAAAACTAGGCCTAGTTATGTGAGAATTAAGGTCCTAGTTGGCTTGTTAGCAGATTTACCTAAGAAGGTTCGTATGGATATAAAGAATGAGACTACAAGGGAGATAAGGACTGAAAAGGTGAAATCAATTATGATTTTCTGCTCAAGTATTGTAAGCAATGCAAAGTTCAAGGTCATGATCAGCTTGAATGTTTGTGACTTCATCCAGAGCTAATGGAGTCTAATGACAAAGTGAAGCATGCAGTTACCGATAATCCTGAAAACGTGAACAAAATAAGGGTCCTTTAATGATCCTTTCAAGTTAAAAAGTTATTGGTAAACAATGGAAAGAAGTGTGAGACAATCGTGTCAAGAAACCTGTTTAATAGGAAAAAGCACAAGGAAACAGTAGGAAAGAAATTGTTCGTGTTGATGGTGTTCAAACGACTAATAAGTTTGCTGCTTTGGTGAAGGATGCAAGTGATAATGATGAGAACAATCAGCTAGCTTTGGTGAAGCAAAATCAGGTCAATCGCAACCCTAAACCTACTCCTACTGAAACATGGAGAACCTTGAATCCAGTTGCACCAATTTATAATCCTTCTTCACCTAGTATTGAAGCTCGTAAGGATATTGGAAAAGAATGTATAAACCAAAAGGATAAGGAGACAGAATAAGCAATGTTAAAGGAATCCACAGCACAAAGGGTCAACAGTATTTGGAGGCAACAATGTTACTACTAATCATTATGCCAAGAGATCGCTTTACAAGCGTTGAACACTCAAGAAGATACTGTCAATCCAAGGACCAGTAAGAATGATGTCTCAAAGGGAATTGATGCTAGTGTGACTAATGAACAAGTAAGAGCATATGTGAAGCAAATTGATAGGGATGGTCAGTCAAACAAAGAAAAAAAATTTCCTACTAGGAAGTCCATTGATAGGGAGATTATGGAGTCAACGGGTAGAGGATGATTAAGAAAAAGGAGTAGAATTACAATCATATGATGAGCTAGACAAGGAGGTAGTTGATGGTCAGATTGATGGTCAGAAGTCTGAAGATGGAGTTCATCACTTGGAGGAAGATGGGGAAGATCATGAACGGATGCGAGATCTGTTGATGGAGATAAGCAGGATGAAGCTGGTAAGTTGCCCAGACCTGCTCTGATGCCTAAACCAGTTTGTTTTGATGTAATCCTCAATCACAATGACCAAATCCTTTCCCCAGAAAATCCTAATCATAACACTAACCCCAATCTTATCACTAGCATCCAAAGCAAAGAATTACAGGAAAATAAAGAATTGCGGTCATCTTCCAAGATGTTGAATGTGGCTAAGGAATCTACTAGAAGGGCAGTAGTTCCTAAACCTGTTAAAACTCATCTAGCCAACCAATCTCCAGTAGTAGATGATGAAGAGAGTGGAGAAGGAAAAAGAAGAGACATGGATGAAGAATCCACAGATCAGATTTCTAGAAATTTTGCTCGACGGGGTGACTTATCTCCTAGGCATATGGATAGAGCAAAATTTTCCGGCATAGGTAGGAAGAAGCATTAAAAAATAAAATTCTAATATTCTTGTCCCTAGTACAGGAGTTCAAACAAGAAGGACAATCTCCAAATCTACCAATTAATGATGAATTCATTAATTTGGAACATTAGATCAGTGAATTCACATTAAGACTTTGAAAGTCTAATTACAATGTATAGACAATAACACTTTAGATTTGTGGGTTTAATGGGGCCAATGCAGCAACCTAGAAAATTGGAGATACACAGGAGAAGGATAGGATTTTCTCGGTCTTTTGCAAATATTTCTAACAAGATCTACAATTTGTGGCTGTAGATTATGAATTCACAATAATATTTGATATGGAGAAGCAGGTGACCTTAAGACTAGTGGATTCTAATTCTCAACAGGAAGTAATTTTTACCTTAGTTTATGCCAAGTGTGATGCTATTCAAAGGATTGAACTAAATGACACATTATATGCTTTGGCATCTGATAATAGTTGGGGGTGATTTCAATGTGATTTGGGATGAGAAGGAGAAGTTTGGAGGCCTACTAGTACATCTCAATGATATTGATGATTTTAGGCATTGTGTAACTACATGTAACTTTCATGATCTTGGTTTTAATGGTAGTATATTCAATCAATGGAATGGAAGGGCTGAAGAAGATTGCAACATGGAGTTTCAACAAATGTTCCCAGGTGTGGAGATTAATCATTTGTACAAAATAGGATCGGATCACAGTCCCTTACGTGTGTTCAGATTTTATAACTGCGAAGAAGCAATTTCGATTCCTTAATTTTTGGACAAAACACGACACCTTTCAAGATGTTGTGAAGGAAAATTGGACGATAGACTTATTAGTAATCCATTCATAATTTTCAATCACAAATTGAAAAAGTTGAAGCGAGCATTATCAGTATGGAACAAGGCTATGTATGGGGATATTTTCTAAAAATATTGCTAGCTTGGAAGAGGTGGTACTTGTTCATGAGGCACTGTTTGAAATTAATCCAACAAAGCTTAATAGAGAAAGGCTTAACAAAGTTTAGGCTGAACTTATCATATCTTTGTCTCTTGAGAAAGAATTTTGGAAGAAAAAGTCCGAAATGACATGGTTTAAGGATGGAGATGACAACACTAAACTCTTTCATGCACAAGTGAATGGTAGGAGAAGAATATTGCAATTAAAGAGAATTTAGAATATTGAAGGTAACTGGATCGAGGGCAATGAACAAATGGCAGTTGAAGCAGTCAATTTTTTCCAGAATCAATTCCATGAGGATGTCATTCCAACTGCTTTTGGGATCATTGATCATGTTCCTAACATGGTAACCTTTGACCAGAATCAAGAACTGTGAAACAACTTACGAATGATGAAGTCCAGAGGGTTGTTTTTGGCGTAAATGGGGATAGTGATGGAGGACTAGATGATTCACTGGGAAATTCTTCCATAGCTATTGGGACATAACAGGGGATGATGTATTTAAACATGGTGAGGTGGTACTTTAATGGTCATGAACTATCAAGATTTATTAGTCGCACAAATCTGGTGTTATTTCCTAAGAAGAAGGAAGTTGCTACTTTTTCTGATATGCGACCTATTAGTTTGAGAAACTTCGTTAACAAAGTATGTTCACGAGTTATTCATGAAAGGCCTGCTCCTCTATTGGCTAATCTCATCTCAGATAGATAAGCAGGTTTTGTTAAAGGAAGGAGCATCGTAGAAAATGTCTTGATAACTCAAGAAATCATTATTGATATTAGGTTAAGGACAAGGGTAGAACCTAATGTAGTTATGAAATTAGACATAACCAAAGCTTACGATAGGCTTTCCTGGATATCCATGACTAAAGTGGTGAGTAAAATGGGCTTTTGTGAAAGGTTCCTTGGTGTAGTGTTTGGCATTGTATCTAACAACTGGTATTCAGCTTTAATTAATGCCCAGCATTATGGATTTTACAAGTCCACCAGAGGATGTAAGCAAGGGGACCCCTTGTCACCTACATTATTCATTTTAGCTGCTGAAGCTATGTCTAGAGGTTTGTATGCTCTTCATCTAAACTTATACTTTTGTGGATTTGGCTTGCCAAAGTTGAGTCCTAAGGTTAATCCTTGAGCGTATGCTGATGATACTATCATCTTCGCATCATCTGATGCTACTTCACTACAACTAATTATGGAGGTATTGGGTGCCTATGAGGTAGCTTCTGGATAATTAATTAACAAGGAAAAATCAGCAATCTATATGCATCACTCAACAAGTTTGGAGGTTTTGAACAAGTTGCAAAGAGTGATTGGAATTGGCAAACAGGAATTTCCTTTCACTTACCTAGGTTGTCCAACTTTTTGTGCTAGAAGGAAAATGGACTACTATCAGGGGCTTGTTAACAAAGTGTTTGACAAGATTCAATCATGGAAAGGTAAACTTCTATTGATTGGTGTCTAGGCTATTTTGATTTCACATGTTCTTCAAAGCATGCCAATACATTTGTCGTCAGTTGTGAACCCTCCAGCCTCTGTTATTAATGAACTTCATAAATTATTTGCTCTTTTTTTTTGGAGTAATTCAGTAGGAAGAAGAACTAAACATTGGTCATCATGGTACACATTATACTTGCCACAAGAAGAAGGAGGGGTTGGATTTAGATCGTTACATGACATGTCTAAAGCCTTATTTTGTAAACTACGATGTAACTTTAGAATAAAGCCTACTTTGCTGAGCGCATTCATGAGTCAAAAATATTGTAAAAAATTGAATGCATTGGTGGTTCCCTGGAGAAATGAATCTATGTGTGGAGAAAGATGTTTGAATGTAGGAATGAGATTGAACACAAAATAATATGGCAGCCAAGGATGGGTTCTTTACTGTTTTGGTTTGATAACTAGACACGCTTGGGATTATTGTACTTTGTTAATCCTCAAGATTTCTACTGTGATAAATTTGTCCACAGCGTATATGATGTGATAGTAGATGGCTCGTGGGATGAAGGTAGGTTGTTGGATATTCTTCCTCAAGAGTTAGCACTTCATGTAATTGAGAACATCAAACCTCCTGTACTACATAATGAATTGGATAGACCATACTGGGCGTTGGATACAAAGGGAAACTTCACTGCTAAAACTGCCTAGGACTATATTAGAAGGAGAAAAGATTCTAGTGTTGCTTACAAAAACATATGGGTGAGAGGTTTTCCTTTTAAGATTGATTTCTTCATGTGAAAGGTTTGGAAAGGAAAGTTACCTTTTGATGACTATTTTAGAAGACTGGGATATTTCATGCCATCCAAATGTTGGTGTTGTATTAATCCAGCAGAGGAAACAATGTCACATGTACTATTTAGATCATATGCAGCTAGGATAGTGTGGCGGTATTTTCTCTCAAATGCAGGCATTAGGAGGAAAACCCTAAATAAGGTACATTTCTATTTACAGTAAAGAATATTATTGGGACAACTGTGTAACCACCTAGTACGAATTTGCACTAATTCGTACAAATCTATTTCAGAATTTATGCCATGTTCTTGGGGACGTGGTGAGAATGTTTTCCTTTTGATACAAACTCATAAGAGTACTATTTTGGCATCGATCGTACTCGGCTCTGATGCTCCTCGGCACTTAGGTCTACGGGCCTCTTATTTTGCCTTCGAGTTCGAGCTTGGTGTTTGTCGAACTTCGACCCTCGATGCGACCTCGCGAGCCTAAAAAATCGGGGCATATGATTTTGACCGTGTACAGATAGTCCCCCCGTTTCTTAGAATGAAATGATAAGAAACGGTCTGATTCTCGACCCTTCAATGCCCCAACCAAGATGTAAGTCTCGTGATGTCAGCAACTGGTAAGACTGAAAGGTCGCGTCTGCACAGTTTTCCAAAGGCCATTAATAGAAAGCGGTTGATGGTTAGTTATTTAACTTCCTCAACACGCCTGGCGACCATTATAAATACTCCAACTTATCACTTTTGCAAACTTTACTTTCCAAAGCATTTTTAAACTTTTATTAACTTCTTCAATCTCTCTACGTTTATCCTTCTCTTAACTTTTTCTTGTTCCATCATCAACTTCTCCTCTTCTTTTGAATTTCTCAGCATCAATGGCAACAACATTTAAGACCGTTCCCCTGAAAGAGAAAACCTCTTCCTCATCACGACAGTCCAAAAGCAAAACGGTGGTACCACCTCGTATCGAGCAGTGTATTCTCGGGCCATGCGAAACATCCTCCGATTTTAAAATCGACAAACCTGCTTCAATCCCAGGTCGATTTGAACCTATGTCTCAGTACATCATCTTGGTAACTGAAGCCGGGCTCAAGCATGTGAAGGCAGATTGAAATTGGGAGAATAAATAGCCTTTCCCCCGAAGAGGATATTACTACTCATAAAGCAGGGTACCTAAGCGTGTATACCTATCCATTCACATTGGGTCCTGTAGATCCTTCTCTACCTCCCACAAACCCAATCATTCTCGACTTTTGCCGACAATACCAAGTGGCGCTTGGTCAGATTTACCCTTTCTTCTGGCGAATCATCAATCTGATTAGATACTTCTCGAGCAAGGTCGAGGGGATGTCTTTTACCCTCGACCATCTGATTAGGATATAAAACCCTTGCCTTAATCGAGGTGGCCTGATAATTTTGCAACGCCGATCCTTGAAGTCTTTCTTCTCCGGCATCGATGAGGACAAGGACCGAGGAATGGAACATGAAACGTAAGTACTGGTTTATCGATGATGACTTACTACTCCGTCGTTCCTGCTCTTTCTCGACCTAATCTCTTTATAATGATGCAGCTATCCCTTGGTTTCCTGGTGCGGTTTCGGACCTCCCTGACTGGGTTCGGCAACTGGCCTCTACTTCTTCATACGCCGAATGTAACTGGCGTGATTTGGCCAAAAACCACGGTATGTTCAATTGTTTGCGTATTTGTGTTCCTTAGTGAAATTCTGACTTTTATTTTTATGCAGGCCTCGGAGATGCCATTGCAATACGACCGGCCCCGCTCGGTGAGGAAGAAATCTCGAGGCCAACCAAGGAGAAGAAAAGGAAGAGGGGGTCGCCTGCAAATTCCCCAAAGCCAAAGAAGATCAAGCTTCGAAAGCCCAAGGACGAAACTGTGGCCCTATCTCCAGAAATGGCCGAACGTCTTCGTGCGGAGAACGAAGAGAGATATGGCGCAGAGGGAGATGATAGCTGCCCGTTGGTAGGTAGGAAAAAGATAGGGGGCGCTGATGCTTCGAAGGTCGTTGAACCGATGGTGTTAAATGCGGTTCAGTCTCGAGGCAAAGAGATTTCCGAGGGGAGCTCGAGCAAAGTCCCTAAACTATCAGGTGACAAAGGTGTGCCTCGTTCTGGGGGCACTTGGTTGACGAGCTTGGAGAGCCTAACCCCGAGGGCCTCCAAAGACGAGATAATATCCCAAGTGATTCATTCGAGGTAATAAATATGGATGACTCACCGCTGGGCTCGATGTTCTCTGAAGGTCAAATACGGGATGCCAACGACATGAGGACTCCGAATGTGGGAACGTCCCATGGGGAGAACGACATTTTTTTTGGAGTACCTTGCGGTAATCGAGAAAGGCCCCGATCTTGATGCCTCATTTATTTTTTATGAGGCCGAAAAGCTTCAGTACCAGGTAAACGTTGTCTTCATAAATACACTTCGAGTTTGATTTTTTCCCTTCTAAGCCTACCTCCTTTACTTTGTGAGAAGGTCGTGTCGCTTTACAATTAAGCATTTTCCAAGTCTAGGGTCGAGCTTGCCCGGTGTGAAGCTGAGTTCAAATAGCTCTTGGTAGAGATGGACAGCCTTAAGGCTCTCTACGCGAAAAAATGGGGGAGATCGGTGATCTTCGAGCCGAGTTGGCGAAGGCCCATCATCAACAAACTGAGCTTTGTGAACAGGTAATATAGCTTTTGAGGGTCTATTACGTTTTTACTTTATTTGGTGACTAACATTTCAATTTTGCAGTTTCAGCAGAGGGGTGAGCTGGTGGAGGAACTTCGGGAGGAGCTCAAGATGAAAAAGGCCGAGATCCTTGGGTGGAGACAACATATGGACCGTCTCACCTCAAAAAAAGATATTCTTCGGGAACAGCTGACCTCAATCAAGCACCGGCTTCAAAGTGCAAAGGAGGAGAGCTCGTCCTGGAGCCGCAAAATTGAGGTCTTCGAGCTAAATCGACCGCTGAGCTGGCTAAAGACATATTCAAGGCAGAGGCATTTGTGTCCTAGTACCAAGCTGATGTCGCTGCTGCTAAAACTCGGGCACAGGAAATCTCAGATGCGGCCAACATTAAGTTATCATGTTCCCTTAACCACACTAGGATGGAGCCCCGGAGAAAAACTCTCGAGGAGGTGCATACTCGAGGCTTCGACCTCCCAGTCGATATTGAAAAGGAAAAAGCCTTGGAGGAAGAGGTTGATGCTCTTCTTTCGGATGATGAGGTTTCCTCTAGTGGCTCCGAGAGAAGGGAAGATGAAGATGAAATTCCCGAGGAGGAGGAGTCTCTTAAAGATAAATCTCCCGAGGACGCGGTTCCTGGGGATGTTGCTTCCGAGGATGTAGTCCCGAAATAGATTAGGTTCTTTTTGTTTCTTTGCTTTTGTGTAAGGGCCCCTCGTAGGTGTTGTAAATATATTTTGTAAACATCTTTTATGAATATAAATAACCTCTTTGCTTCATCCTTGATTTGCGTTGAATTCTGTATCGTCTTCATTTGTGGAAGAAATTTGATGTTATAATTCTAATGATCAGTCCGAGTAATTGCCTGAACTCAGAGTATAGTTAACCCTTAGGTTTTTTGTTTGATCAATGATAGATATTTATAATACCTCTTAAGGTTTAATCCTCGAGCTAAGCTTTAAGTCGGTTTGACGCGAGCTTGGGGTGATGGGACTCTTGAGTCCGAGCTGAGTGAGAGCAAGGTCTCGAACTCCATATGCTTCGGCCCTTATTCTCTTAAATATTGGACCTTAGGCTCTTTAATATTGGCCCTTAGCCTCTTTTAGGTTGTCCATTAGGCTATTTTAGGTCGGCCCTTAGGCTCTTTTAGGTCGGCCCTTAGGCTATTTATGTAGGGCCAATTCGGCCTCTAAAGCGGCTATAATGTTTCCCTCTTTTCGGCTAAAAGAGTTAGTGAAAATTTTGGTATGCCTTAGCATGTGTTTTTTGTACCCGTTGGGTTATTCGAAGGTTCAATCGATTGGAACCTCGTTTCTAATTTGTTGTGTAACGATAATTGACTACCTCTTGAGGTATTCTTCAAAGGCTGATGTTATCGAAGCCTCTAAATTGTTCGAGGTCTTGTTTAATCGAAGCCCTTTATCGTTTGCTTTTGCCGAGGGTAGCCTGATTAAATCGGTTTTTTCAAGGTGTTTGAAGGCCTTTAATTTTATGGCAGCAGTTGGACGTCTCCCAACCACATTATTCCGGCCGTAGCCTTTTCATATGACCGTAGTCTTTAATATGGTCGTAGCCTTTAATGTGGTCGTAGCCTTCGAGTATGTCTCTTGGACTTGTTTGCCGATAACCTTCCAAACTTGTTTGAAAGGTTAGTCCCCGTGTATGGTGACCTTGGCCTTTATATCGAGGGGATGCCTCTTAGAGGTCTTACTAGTTCGAGTTTTCGATGATTCGGATGTGTTGACCGTCAATGATAGTTCCTGAGTATTCGGGGTGCATTTTCATTCTGGCTCTTGAGCCGTTTCTCGTAGAATTATAAGTATGAAGCTCGTATAATAGCAGACTTCTTTGATACACAAAGTGTTTTGATATAGAAAGAATGCTTCTTTGAATAATTGATTCATGCGTACACGTTTTTCCGCCGGGGGCTCGACTATTCTACATGGACACAGTTTATTTGACCGTTTGGCCCATTACAAAGTTCTCCAATCGAGTCCCTCTTTGGCGCAAAGTATTTTCTTCGAAAATGCAACCTCCGAGGGTGATGCTCCTCAGTATTCGAGGTTGATTGGAAAGAAGCCTTGAATACTTGTTGAATTCTCCTTATGTAGCATATAAATATTGCCTCGTTAAAAGCCTTGCCAGAAAAACCCATTTGGGATAAAACCCGATATAAGGGAAAAAGAGTGAAACACATGCTTTAAAACCTAAGGTCTTCAAGTTGAAGTATGCCTCGATGCCTTCGATCGAACACCTGCAAGGAGTTAGTCTTAAATATAAATGGAAAAAGGGGAGAAGGTCATACCTTAGCAATAATATCGTTTGAGTAGTGATATATTCCAATTGTTTGTTAGTTGCTCTCCTTCCATTGCGCTAAGTTTGTAAGATCCCTTCCCTACGACTCTGATGACTCGGTACGGTCCTTCCCAATTGGGTCCTAACTTCCCTTCATTTGGTTCTCGAGTATTGAGGGTGACTTTTCTTAAAACTAAGTCCCCGACTCCGAAATGGCGAAGGTTTTCCCTTCTGTTACAATACCTCTCGATCCTTTGTTTTTGTGCCGCCTTTCGAACTAGTGCGGCTTCACGTTTTTCATCTGGTAGTTCGAGACAAGTGTTCATAGCCTCGTGGTTCGAATCCTCGGTAGTATGCTGAAACTTGACGCTAAGTTCCCCGACCTCGACCGGAATCAATGCTTCGAACCCATACACCAAAGAGAAAGTGTTTTCCCACGTGCTTGATTTCGACGTTGTTCGATATTCCCACAACACCTCGGGAAATACTTCTCTCCATCTCCCTTTAGCATCATTCAGTCTCTTCTTCAAGTTTTGAATGATGGTTTTGTTTGTGGACTCGGCCTGGGCATTTGCGCTTAGGTGATAGGGCGTTGATAGAATCCTTTTGATTTTATGGTCTTCGAAGAACTTTGTCACTTTGCTGCCGATAAACTGCTTCCCGTTGTCACATATTATTTCGGCGGGTATCCCGAACCGACACACGATGTGGTCCCATATGAAGTCAATGACTTCTTTTTCTCTTATTTTCTCGAAGGCATGCGCTTCTACTCATTTTGAAAATTAGTCAGTCATAAACAAAATGAATTTAGCTTTACCTGGTGCCGTTAGTAGGGGGTCCGACAATGTCCATCCCCCATTTTATAAATGGCCACGGGGATAGGAGCGGATGGATTTGTTCACCGGGCTGATGGATCATCGGTGCGAACCTTTGGCATTTGTCACACCTTCGAATGAACTCCTTAGTATCTTTTTCCATGCTATCCCAGTAATATCCAGCTCTAATTACCTTGCGAACCAAAGAGTCGGCACCAAAGTGGTTCCCACAAGTCCCTTTGTGGATTTCTCGCAATACATAATCGGTGTCTCCTGGTCCTAAGCATACTGCCAGCGGTCCGTCGAAGTTTCTTTTGTACAATGTTCCATTTTCATCAAACGAGAGTCGAGCCGCTTTGGCTCGTAAGGCTCTCAACTTATTTGGGTACGAGGGGAGCTTTTCGTGCTTTAAGTATTCGACGTATTTATTCCTCCAATCCCACGTCAAACTTGTCGAATTAATCTCCGCATGGCCTTCCTCGACCACGGACCTTGACAATTGAACAACAGTCCCCGGGACAATATCATCTTCCTCGACCGATGACCCCAAATTCGCAAGTGCATCGGCCTCACTGCTCTGCTCTCGAGGTACATTGTCCACTGTCCATTCATTGAAGTGGTGCAATGTTACTTGAAGTTTGTCTAAGTACCTTTGCATTCTATCTTCTCGAACTTTGAAGCTTCCATTTACTTGGTTTACTACCAAAGAGAGTCACACTTGTCCTCGATGACCTCTGCTCCCAAGATTTTGGCTAGTTCGAGACCTGCAATCATGGCCTAATACTCGGCCTCATATTTAGTTAATCTAGAAGTTTTGATAGATTGTCTAATGATATTTCCCGCATGCAGTGTTAAAACAATATCGAGCCCGAACCCTTTCACATTCGAGGCGTTGTCTGTGAAGACGGTCTATACCCCCGAAGATGTACCCAACTTTAGTAGAAGTTCCTTTTCTACTTCGGGTACGAGGGCAGGTGTATAATCTTCCACGAAGTCTGCCAAAATTTGAGACTTGATGGCCATTCGGGGTTGATATTCGATATCATACCCTCCAAGTTCGATGGCCCACTTGGCCAATCGGCCCGACAGCTCGGGTTTATGCAAGATATTTCGAAGTGGGTATGTAGTCAACACACATATAGGGTGACATTGAAAATATGGTTTTAGTTTTCTAGATGCACTTATTAGCGCAAGTGCTAACTTTTCTAAATGTGGATACCTGGTTTCAGCATCTCCTAAGGTTCAACTCACATAATAAACAGGAAAATGTGTACCTTGTTCATCTCGAACCAGCACGCCACTCACCGCTACCTCGGACACGGCCAAGTATAAATAAAGTCTTTCGCCTTCCTTTGGAGTGTGAAGTAGGGGTGGGCTCGACAAGTACCGCGTTAACTCCTCCAACGCTTGCTGACATTTCGGTGTCCATGTGAAGTCATTCTTCTTTTTTAGTAGGGAGAAGAATTGGTGGCTCCGATATGATGACCTCGAGATAAATCGGCCTAGAGCAGTTATCCGTTCGGTTAGCCGTTGTACGACCTTTATATTATCCACGACGATGATTTCTTCGATAGCTTTAATTTTGTCGAGGTTAATCTCGATTCCCCTGTTCGATACCATGAATCCCAAGAACTTGCTCGAGCCAACTCCAAAAGCACATTTATCGGGGTTGAGCTTCATGTTGTATTTTCTTAAGATCTCGAATGTTGCCTGCAAATGAGTTATATGGTCCTCTGCGCGCAGGGGCTTAACTTGCATGTCATCAATATAAACTTCCACAGATTTGCCTATTTGTTGTTCGAACATCTTATTAACTAGGCGTTGGTATGTAGCCCCTGCATTTTTTAGCCCGGAGGGCATTACATGGTAGCAATATGTTCCATACTTCATGATAAACGAAGTCTTTTCCTGATCCTCCGGGTTCATTTGAATTTAATTGTACCCGAAGTGCATCGAGAAAAGTAAGAATATCGTGGCCGGCCGTGGCATTGATCAAACGATCGATGTTAGGTAGTGGGAAAGAGTATTTAGGGCATGACTTGTTCAAATCTTTGTAGTCTACACACATTCTAAGTTTGTTTCCCTTTTTAGGGACTACTACTACATTAGCTAGCCACTCGGGATATTTTACTTCCCTAATGGACCATATTATGAGAAGTTTAGTTACCTCATCCTCTATGAATGCGTGCTTCACCTCGGACTAGGGCCTTCTATTTTGCTTCACCGATTTAAATCTGGGATCGACACCCAATCGATGGGTGGTTATCTCCAGTGGGATCCCTGTCATATCTAAGTGGGACTAGGTAAAGCAATAAATGTTATCGATAGGGAATTGAATGAGTCTTTTCCTGAGTTCGGGGGTTAATCCCGTTCCCATGTATACCTACCGTTCCGGTAGATGCTCAATCAATATCACCTGCTCTAGTTCCTCAATCATGGACTTCATCATATCTGATTCCTCGGGGGCGGCAAAATATCGAGGGGAGAAGAAGTCCTCTTCTTCATCTTCGACCACCTAATCCTCGGGCTCAATCGAGGATATGGACTGTGATTGCTATTTGGCTACCTGTTTGTCCTTGCTGCTCGACTTTTCCTATGTAGAGGGTATTGATACTGTTGTCAAGTCATGGACTGCAAAGATCTCCTTTGCTGCGTGTTGCTCTCCATATACCGCCTTTACGCTATCTTTTGTTGGGAACTTCATCATTTGATAAAGGGTTTACGACACTTCCCTCATGCTATGGATCCACAGCCTTCCAAGCAAAGCATTATACCTCATGTGACCTTCGATGACATGAAACTTCGTGTCCTGTATAGTCCCGGCCACGTTCACTGGGAGGAAGATTTCCCTCTCATTGTTTCGCTTGCCATGTTGAAGCCATTCAAGACTCAAGATGCAGGTATGATTTGGTCAAGCAGCCCGAGCTACTCTACGACCCTCGATCTGATTATGTTCGCCGAGCTACTTGGATCCACAAGAACACGTTTAACTTGAACTTTATTTAAAAGAATAGAAATTACTAGTGCATCATTGTGCGGCTGAGATAGGCCCTCGGTGTCTTCTTCATTGAATGTAAGGGTTTCCTCGGGCAGGTAGTCCCGAGTCCGCTTCTCCCTTGTGATTGACACTTTGGTGCGTTTGAACACGGGTCCCTGCGGGACGTTGACTCCGCCGATGATCATATGAATAACACGTTGAGGCTCTTCTGGTTCATTCTTCCTATCGGCGTCTCTTTCCCTGAAATGGTTCTTGGTCCTGTCATTAAGAAATTCCCGAAGAAGCCCCAAATTGAATAATCGGTCTACCTCCTCTCTCAATTGTCTGCAATCCTTGGTCCTATGCCCATGTGTACCGTGATACTTGCATATCAAGTTGGGATTCCGCTGAGAAGGGTCAGTTTGTATGGGTTTAGGCCACCTGGTATCCCTAATCTTTCCATTGGCTGAAACGATACCCGAGGCATCGATGCTAAAATTGTATTCTGATAATCGAGGCGCCTCTGTCGGTCCTGAGTGCCTATCGAACCCGGTCTTACTCATGAGTCCCCGAGGATTGTGTCTTCGATCTACTCGTCGATCATTCCAAGGTACATTGCGCCTCGAACTATTCCTTTGATCTTCGGCATATGGTTGATACCTATCCTTGTTCTGTCTTGGATCCCTGTTTGCGTCTCTCGAATCTTTTATTTCCAATCTGCTTGGATAAACTGAACCTAAGGAGGTTCCCAACAGGTCATCATCGACCCTGATCTTCGACTCATATCGGTTATGAACATCCGCCCAAGTCACGGCAGGGTACTCAATCAAGTTTTGTTCTAATTGTCTTGACAATGTCGACTTCTGCTCATTTATCCCCTGAGTGAAAGCTTGAACAGCCCAGTCATCGGAGACTGGTGGTAACTCCATTCGTTCCATTTGAAATCGGGATACGAACTCCCTTAACATCTCATTGTTCCTTTTTTTAATTTTGAAGACGTATGATTTCTTTGTTGCGACTTTTATAGCTCCAGCATGTGCTTTCACAAATGAATCCGCCAACATGGCGAATGAATCGATAGAGTTCGGGGGCAGGTTGTGGTACCAAATCATCGCCCCTTTGGACAAAGTTTCTCCAAATTTTTTCAGTAGAACGGACTCGATCTCGTCGTCCTCCAAGTCATTTTCCTTTATACCACAAGTATATGTAGTGATGTGTTCGTTGGGATCGGTAGTCCCACTGTATTTGTGTATGTCCAGCATGCGAAACTTCTTTGGAATAGGCTTCGGGGCCGCACTCGGGGGGGAAGGTTTTTGCACAAACTTTTTAGAATCCAGTCCTTTCAACATCGGAGGCGCTCTCGGTATTTGGTTGATCCTCGAGTTGTACGTTTCCACCTTTTTATCATTATCCTCGATCCTTTTCTCTCCTGACTCGATCCTTTTTGTGAGTTCTTCGAGCATTCTCATGATTGTGGGGTCAGTCCCTGATCCATTATTGCTCAACCTCTCCGGGATTGGTTCAACACGGTGAGTAGTTTCTGGTCCCACCACGCTCGGAGTCTTTTGCTCACTTTGCAACTGAGCGATAGAAATCTGTTGTGCTTGTAACATTTCGAAAATAACTTGGAGGCTGACTTCCCCATCTCCTCGACCCTGTGTTCTTTGGCCACCAGGTTGAACCTCTCCGTGTACGCTTCCTCCGACGTCAGTGCCCAAGTCGAAGTTTAGAGAAATGTCTTAACCGACATCGACTGGGTTAGGAACTGGCACTACCCCAGGGTTAAGCGGTGGTACACCGGCCCCTAAAGCTGCTACATTATCATTTTTCCCATGTAATCTGAGACCGTCATTACCATGTACTGGTGTGGTTGCGGAGTTCGATATGTTTTAGCCTGAAAATAAAGAATCTTTGACAAGAACAAGTGTGAAAAATAACGAGTGTTATCAAAAACCAGTACTGAAATAATCACTATTATCTTTTGCCCCACGGTGGGCGCCAAACTCTTTACCTCGAAAATACGAGTAACAATTAAATTTGATTTGTGGTTTTAAAGATACGTGATCCTGTTCAATACCAATTAATAAACAAGAAGTATAAGGTAATAATGAAAGGAATAAGCGAACCAAACCAGTGTTACTAAAGCAGTATCGACCTCGAGCTCAGTGACCTCAAGATGAATCAAGAACATTAAAGCAAGAAAATAATAAAGTTTTAAGGACAGTTCTGATGAACAATGAGAGAAAAGTAGAGAGTATATTCTTTGCCAATGATTAGATGATGTTTACAAATGATTGGGGTCCCTTTATATAGGAGGAAAACCCTAAATAAAGCACATTTCTATTTACCGTAAAGAATATTATTGGGACAACTGTGTAACCACCTAGTACGAATTTGTACTAATTTGTACAAATCTATTCTGGAATTTACGTCATGTTCTTGGGGACGTGGCGAGAATCTTGTCCTTTTGTAACAAACTCATAACGGTACTATTTTGGCATCGATCGTACTGGGCTCCGATGCTCCTCCGCACTTAGGTCTACGGGCCTCTTATTTTGCCTTCGAGCCCGAGCTTGGTCTTTATCGAACTTCGACCCTTGATGCGACCTCTCGAGCCTACAAAATCGGGGCATATGATTTTCACCGTGCACAGTTAACTTAGTTATTCTTTGAATTTATAAATATATTCCAATAATTCATGTTCTTCTTTGACTTGATAGGAGATATCGATGCCTCATTCTTCAGAAAATCCACATGATATTGTACAATATTTCTCAGCTTCCTAATTAGTAGTTTTCTAGCCATTAAAAATATATGAATCAGCATAACAAGCAAATCGACGTATTACTGTCCCAATAAACTTAATTCGGAAAACGGCCAACATTATCCTTGAACTATTTGAAATAGCTCAAAAATATTCTTCGTTTATTTTTTATACCTAAAATATCTCTGTCATCTGTGTTTTGGACCACAAATTCCCCTTAAACCGTTAGTCTTGCCATTGAAGCTAACATGGCAGTCCAACTGGGTTAGATTTACTTAAACCGTTAAACCGTTAGTTGGACTGCCATGTCAATTTTAATGGCAAAACTAACGATTTAAGAGGTATTTGTAGTCCAAAACATAAACGGCAGAGATATTTTTTATACCAAAAATAAATGAAGTGAATTTTTTATATTTCAAATAATTCAAGGACATTTTTAGCCCTTTTCCGAACTTAATTACACATCAACGTGCCATTTGATACCAATTGATACTTTGAGTCAATTAGCGCCGTTGGTATAGATCTAGAATAAAGGAATTTTATGACAACGCATACACATAGCCAACTCCTTAAGTTATACCTTTCTCAACAGATACGAACTGAAACTAGCACGATCTAATTAATTATTACACAAAAACACTTACCAGCACTAATTGAAGTACCATATAAATTCTATATCAAACCTAGATGTTTCAATTTTCTTGCCCTCCATCATGTTAATACTCTTTCTGTTTCATTTCAGGCGGCACAATATTTTTTGTTAGTCGTTCCAAAAAGAATTTTATATTTTTTATGTTTAGAAATATTTAACTTCAAACTTTTTATATTTCTTGACATATTTAGAATTACAAGTTACAAAAGTTTTTCTCTATTATAAATTTTGTGCTCATTCAAACTACGCCACCTAGATGATATACTGCAATGGTAAAGATCTCCCATAATAAACACAGTAATATCTCAAGTTAATTAATTTCAAAAGATACAAGGTTAACTACAGGCGCGCTTGGGGAGGAATAATTAGCAAAAACAAGAATTAATTACGAATAAGCATTAAAAAAACAAAGAATTTAATGAGCAAAATCTATCTATCCCAATTCCCACAGGCTGCATGCAACTAATAAAACAAAAATCAGCATGTCTATACATAAATGAATCATAAGAACAACCTTTAATTACATGATAATAAAGAAACTGAAGAGAAAACAAAAAAACCAAAAAAAAATCATTAGTCAAAATTCTAATGCTAAAACAAAACAGTTTCCTCTAAGCTTCTCAATCACTTCAGGCTGTAGAGCTGCAGGCACATTCTTTTCCTCTGTGTTTAATGCATCAATCCTCAATTGTCTCAATCAATGTAACAAAAATTCAGTTTACTGCATGTCATATTCTACAGTAATATAATTCTGAATGCAAATCCTCTTGGCCTTTTCCTTTAATGGTTTAGGCCAAAGCATATATATATACATATAGTATCCCAACATATATATTGCTCGGATCCTCCAAATATATCTTGCCAGGAGCATTCCAAATCCTTAAAAAGCTACGTATTTTTTGAGGATCTGAGCAACATTGACGGGTCATCTTTGCCACGCCATACGGTAATGTGATGGAGTTGGAGACTTGATTGCATACCATCTCCATGTCAAGTCTTTCAAACCATTATCATATACCTCGCAAAACTTTTGTGGCCAACCTTTGGGTTCAACAGGACTAAATCCTAATCCTGGAGTTCGATCATTCGAATGTGGATTTAATTCTTGTGTCCAATCAATAACATAAGCTGACACCCTTCTTCTAAACTTAGCCTTAAATTCAGGCCAAGCTTGGAATTTATAATGATTCACCACCATATCATGACCATTCATTTTCTTTCCTTTGTACCCTTGCTTCAATATGAAATGATGAATAACATTAAGCAAAGAATGATCAACTGCATCCAAAAATACTATAGACTTGTGCCTGTTCTCCATTTTTCTTCTACAATTGTACCCTTGTGTCACTCCCAATATCGGATGAGACTTCTTATTCGACGGTCCGAATTCGTAACAAGGGATGCTAATTTCTGCAACCTGTTTCTTATCTGAAATTGGCTCTTGTGAATTTCTCGGATTTGGTAACAAAGATGGTAACAATGATTTCGATGGTCGGGATAAATTAGACCATAGTTGAGAATACACAAATTCATCCACATCAATGTACATCATCCAAGAACAAGAGTCCTTAGCATAAATTGCACTATGAGAAAAACCAGCTTCTTGAGTTTTAGGCCATAGCCAAAAATATGTTTTCACATCATAGCCTTCTTGAACAAGCTCATCAACAACTTTTGGTAAATCGTCATCACTAGCATTATCGTACAATACGAATTTTTCAACCCCGATTCTTGAATGATATAAAACCCATTCTTTCAAAAACTTGCCAACGTTGTACACCATGGTACATGCACAAAGTCGAGCTCTCTCTGTCTTCTCATTATTTTCTAGCTTTCGTGGCGGGGTGTAATAAGCCACGGAAGGTACCACCACAGGAAGACGTACAATCTCAAGGGAGACAGTAATTCTCTCTTCAAAGGACAAAACATTTGGATCTGGCCGTTTACAACGGAAAACTTCTTGCATGGAACTCGTCACGTTGGTTCTAATTACATTATTGCCACGACCGAATATACAGTTAAATTCGTTAGGTTCACGGTTAATTCCTTGACGATTATTCAACCCTTTAACAAACAAAACGACATCGTCATCCGTCGTAAGAGAATCATAAACAAGAAACGTCCAACGTAACAGTTCCGGCTGTTTAAACGGCGTTACATTATTCTTCTTTTGTGAAGATTTCATCAGCATGGGTTGTTTAAACGGCAATCTCCGACGTGCCCTCCTAGGAAACTCACACTTGAATAAAGTCCGAGCTGGAAACCGGAGCTCTCCGGCGGGAATCGCTGGAGATATCTCCCCTGTTTCAAATACACAAACATAAGGATCCTCTGGAGAGGACGTTAAAGGAGTATAATCAGGAGAGACAATAACGAAAACTTCCCAACCAGGCATTAGAATTGATGCAGAAGAGATAATATTATTTGTTGAAGGAGTAACGAGAGGAGATATATGAGGAGGGGAAGAGATAGAGATGTTTTCTTCGAGTGCAAGGTTATTGGTTTTGGAGGAGATGGTTATGGTGATTTGTGGTGGGGGTGGGGGTGGAGGAGGGGGTGGGGGGTCGGTGGCGACGGAGAGAAGAGGAGAAGAAGGGCGGAGATCATCGTCGTCAACGGTGGAGGAGACGGCGGAGATAGAATCACGAAGTTGAAGATGATAGAGGGTAGCAAAGAAGACAAGGGAAGTGACAACGAAAAGAAAGGTGGTAGGAATTTTCCGAGCCATAATCTTTTTCATAACAATGGCGGAATTGGAAGGTCATAAATAAATACTAGTGTTAAATATTATGTAATGAACAAAGAAGGAGAGAATTAATATATGGAATTTCAAATCAATAAAGAAGAAGGAAGAAGGGCATACAGCCTGGCACCAAGATTCCTTACATGATTGGAATTCTTGATGCAAAAGGAATGGGAACTGGAAAGGGAATTATTGTTGGTTTATTATTTCTAATCATTGTCTGAGGCTGATTATGATTTTATCAATTTCCCAAATGACCCGGTGGGATATATGTGGAAAAAGGTAGAAAGGACATGGGAGGAAACAACGGACCCGATTCAGTTTATGGATCAATTTTAAATTTGTTGTATAATAATTCCCTAAACTATGGAGTAGTATTTTCTTATGCAAATTTAATTTAAAGTGTGTTTAGCATATTACAGTAACGCGTATATCATAATTTGACTATTTTTATAACAACGTTCCTCTTTTTTATATATGTGCATGCGCTTATATAAATGTATTATATTAAATCTGATTTATATCCTTCATGTCTAGCTTTTAAATTTGTTCATTTATTCTGATGTTTCTCATTAAGGGATAATGAATATTTCCGTAACGTAATTCTATTTTGATTTGGCTGTTGATGAGTTAATTAATTAGTGCAGTCATATTTTTGCGCCTACTTAAAATTATCCTTCTATCGTGTGCATGGGTGGGGTTTAATAATGAATATATTTATCATTAGCAATATTATTGTGTGCTGCTCGTTCTAAGGCATTTTTTATTACAGTACCATTTTCCTTATAGTTGACCATATATATACTAGATATATTAATTAGCTGCCAAATTGTGTCACAGTCCATTCCCACGGAACACTTGGAGATTCAAACGGGTCAAGTCGAATCTTCCGTTACTTTCCACTTTATTAATTACACTCCTTCCGTTTCAATTTATGTCAACATATTTGACTGAGCACGAAGTTTAAGGAAAGAAAGAAGACTTTTAAAATTATGGTGTAAAATGAGGTACATCAATATTGTGTGTCTATAAATTATTGCATAAAGGTAAATTGATACCAAATAAGGAAAGATATCATTTTTTTTGGCACGGACTAAAAAAAATAAATTCACATAAATTAAAACGGATAAACTATAAACAAAGAGTAACATTTAAAAAAACAAGCTCTTTCTTTAATATAATTATGCTTTTTAAAGATTAAGATTCATCATTGAGTGAAAGAAGTCTAAAAATATTACTAAACGGGAGAGAATGGTAAATAACCTGTAGCAGCGAAAAGTACACTATTTTATGCTGCGGACATAATTTAAATTCAAAAACACAACAACAACAACAACAATTTAGTGCAATTCACAAGTAAAGTACGAGAAGAATAATGTGTACGCAGACTCCGTCACTACGGACATTTAAATTCAAAAACAAATCAGCAAAGCTGGTACTATTATACTACTTCTATCTGGAAGAAAAGAGTAAGATTCAGGTGGGGATTCTGTCTTCAATTCTTGGTTTTCCTTCTCTGACGAGTTTGTTATACTTGGAGTGGCGTGATAGTTTTCAAATACCACAGTACCACTTTATGCATGAACACGTGATGAGAAATATTGAAGGATGTGAGTTGCAGGGAAGATTTAGTAGTTAATTCGTTACCCCCTCCATCCCAATTTTTGTGATGGTGTCCTTATTGAAGAGTCAAACAAATTATTCTTTGAACATAATTTTTTATAGGCCTTTTAAATATTTGACTTATAATACTTTTTACGTAGCTTTTAAAGAGTATATAAATTTTATTTCAAAAAATTAAAAAATTCTATGTCAAATATATGGTCAAAATAAAATGTCTAAAACTCGAAAAATAAAAAGTGTCACATAAAATATTATATAGGGTGGCAGTTGTTCGTAAAAATGTTGAGACAGAAAGAGAGGTGCGGAGGAGATGTGAATTTTGATTTTTTAGGGATTTTAAAACTCAAGAATGAACCAAAAAACAAAATTAAAAAGGAAATAAGAATAAATATAAAAGAAAGAAAAGACAAAATAATTAAAAAAGAATCGCCTCTATTATGTTGTTGCTAGCAAATACCACTATTTTTTATTTTAGATCTTCCAAATTATTCCTGCAGGAGATCCAGACCCATTTTCTCTTCATAAAAGATAGAAGGCAGAACCAATAAAGATTTCTTTTACGATTCATACCTAGCCTCGTTCAAAATTTATTTTTGATACCAATAGAAAAGATAAATCCCTTATGTTACACCAAATTCGGCTTGGTTATTGATAAAGTAAATAGATCTGCCAACGAAAATGAAGACAAGAAACATAAAAAGAAAAGAAAAAACATGTGAAGAGAAAAGAAAAACGGGATAAAGTTAGCAGCCCAGGGGATTCAAACCCTTTATCTGGACAAACAAAGGGAACACGACCACCAATGGACCAAAGTGGTGTCTTGTGAATGGGTTCACCAAGATATTATTAAGTATTATGCCAGAAGAATTACAGTGTTACATATAATTTAGCTACGGGAGTATGATTCACATGACTCATACCCTTTCATGTAAATATGTCTTTGTGGGCAAAAGAAAACAGGATGAAAAGTTCCACCAATTCCTCCTCGGAAAGCTCTGTCTGCAACTACTAAGCAGTCCAAATAAGGTGGTCCAATTTGCGATGTACTCGAATTAACAGAAATGAATTAAAGGAAATCAAGTAAAGAATCAAGAGTCTTTTATTAATCAATAGCGAATGAAATTGAATTTGGAATGTATGATCAGACTTTCGATTGATATCAATGGGGAATGAACAGACTTTTACAGTTCGTGTACAAGCACGGACTCAGGAGGGTCTACTGACTTCGTGGTGGTTGTACCCAATGCAACATCGTTGGTTGGAAGATGTCGGTATGGAATTCCACATGTGGTTATCTCCTGTGAGCAGGTTAGCAATTGCATGATTTTGATGAATTTTTCACGAAGAGTTCTACTTACTACCTGACAAAAGATCAATATGCGATTGTGGCTGATAATTTGGAATGTTCAAGATAATCTTAGCAAGAGATTACAAGAAGTTTGGCAGGTTGACGGTGCGAGATCATGGTAAATTGAGAAGGGGGAATCTTATGGGTTCTACATTATGTGATGGTAGCTTAAAAGCTAAGTGGGGGAACCCACCGTCTACGATTGGATCGCGTGGTTATCGGCTTGTGCAGTTTCTGAATCGGTGCATTGGTGTATCAATTATGACCAAGAAAAGAAATATCAGGGGTAATTTGAGCGAAGAACTTGATGAATGTGTGCTATATTTTTCCTTATCGATTGAGGTGTAGGTTTTGGGAAGACTCAGAGTTTATGCTTCTTGTGGATGTGATGTACAAGGAAAAGAATTCATCTGGTTGTTTTTTTTATAGGGATTTCATGTTCTAGCAGAGCGTTGGAGTTTGATTATATTCAGGACTAGGTCAGAGTGGGTGACTCTCAACAATGATCCTAGTGATTTCAAGAATTTAAGGTACACCGTTTAAGGATTTTGGGGTCTATTATGTAACTGAAGACCAGGATTTTGTAGCAGAGTGCGAGGAATACTTGGGGAAATTCCTATGTTATCATCGGATCTGCGGGGGAAAATTGGAGAAATGGGAGTGACTGCTTCAGATTCGTAGAAGATCTTTCAGAATGGGTGTACCGGTTGGAGATGTTATTGTGCACATAAGGAGAGTATGAGATGGTTCATGGGTATTGGGGCAATGGGGTCTCGTGATTTGGGTCACTCGGAATGAGTGTTGATCGAGTTCGTTATGTTTTTGAATGGAGCTATTATTATTTCTAAGGCAAGTCAAGAGTAAATTGGAAGGAGTTAGGTCGGTTAGTAATGGTTTGAATCAGCATAATTGTGGCAATGATCAGCTCCTTCGGCATGTTAAGCTATACAGGCGATTTGTGGCTGCACGTGCGGGCTTGATAGCCATCATAATTTGGTTGAGTTGGAGGTATTTAATTATAATGTCCTATTATGTTAAGGTGGATCCCAGAAGAGTTATGGTGGTTTAGGCCACGACCTGAGGTTTGTACTTTCTACAGTTATGGGAATTCAACTGCATGTTGAAATGGTTCTTCTGAAATGAGTTAAGTGAAAGGATTCTAGCCAATGGAGTGATTATTCCACGAGTAATTCAAGGGTTATGATGAATTCTGACTCTCGTATAGCGGCATGATAGGTACAGTGAGCGGCATGAGAATTGAAAGTGGCGGATCAAGGTTGTGGTTCAGTGTTGACAGGAAGGTCACGAGCTCAGATGAGTAGGGGATAATTTAGATGTTCAAAGTAAGCTAGAATTTCCTTAGTGTCACCTGAGAACGGTGTTCTGTGTAAGAGGCTTTGTGGATTCTTGATTTGATTTACAGTATTAGTACGGCTGGTAGTATGGAAATGCAGACTTTGCTACCTGGTGCGGAAGGCCGTGGGAGCGTACCCCACGGGGAGATTTGTATAAGTGTGACATGTTAGTCACTTTATTGTCAAATATTGAATCCAAGTATGGAGATTTGTTTTGTACTACCGTTAATGTGAGAGTTTATGCTTTGAATGCACTCTATTCTTTTGGTTGTGAATTGTGGGAGTTTATTACGGACTGTGATGGTTGCTCGTGTGTGTCATGAATTGGGCCGTTGTGGATATTCAAAGGGTTGTTGGCCCAGTATGGCATGATCAGAATCATCTTGTGTTCCGTTGGTGGGTCTAATGTTAATGTGTCACGACCCAAAATCCACGCTAGGCCGTGATGGCGCCTAACGCCGCCGCCAGACAAGCCAGCATTGATTTATCGATTTATTTACTCATTTTATTACTTTCGAAATCATAATCTCCATTAATTAAATGGTATAAAAAAATAGAATTTTCAGGGTAAAATGATAATAATTATGTGAACTACAAAAACAAATAACCAGTAGGAACTCCCAAAACCCGGTGTCACAAGTGCATGAGCATTTTCTAAGGAGTACAACAATAATATAACATCTGTCCAGAATGTAAATAAGACAGGATAAAATAAATAGTACGATGGAGACTCGGTGGACAGCGATGCATAGCCTGGGTTGCTGCTCATATAAAGTCTTCTCAACAGATGCGCCTACGTAAATCAACACATACCCAATATGCATCTAACATAACCCCGAAGAAGTAGTGACTAGGGGTCGATATCAACAGTTACTAAAGGTCCAATAAAGCGATATAATAAACATAAGCAGATATAAAGCATACTACAATGATGGGATAAATCTTTAAGTTACATAATCTTCTAAATATTTCTTTTGGAGCATGAATTTATAAGTCTTGTATTCTATTTTAACATCTCATAAATGTCAAGTGCCAATATCAAATAAATAAAGAATACCATATAAAAATTCAGGCATCAGTGGAAAGATTAGCTCATGAATATTCGAACTACTAGCGATATAACGCACGATTCTGCCGAGGTCGTTCGACCCCATCCAGAATAACATGTACACCGTCGAGGGTCATGCGGCACGAACTGTAGATGCATCTATATATTGCCGAGGCGTTCTGTCCGCTCCACAAGAAAGGAAGGAAGTTATCGAATTATGAGACACGTGCTTACAATACAGTACATGAGCACAAAATGATTATAATCTTTACCTTTTCTCAAATAACTCGCCCACAACTCAAAGTGATAAGGCTCGGTCTAGTACACATATATTTATTTCTAAATTAATTTCAGTTATAACTTTAATTAATTAGCCAGTAGAATGAGTTTAAATAATTTAATTATTACATGATAAAGTCCTAAGTCTACCCGGACATAAGCATGTTTTAGCTACTACTGACTCTCGTCACCTCGTGCGACGTAGCACCTACAACTAGTTGCACATAACAATAAATATCACCTAGGGGTAGTTTTCCCCTCACAAGGTTAGACATGAGACTTACCTCACTCCGAAGTTTCATAAACGACCACAACGCCTCTATAACACCTCAACTCAAAGTCAAACATTCCGAAACTAGTCAACCAATATGCAAATCAATCAAAATATACTCCAATGCTTACAATTTAACGATTTATAATGATTCCCAACTCCGCTCGAAAAGTCAATAAAGTCAACCTTGGGACCATGTGCCCGGATTTCGAAAATAATTATTAACCATAACTTACATAGTTTACATTCCGACAATCGTCCAATTTCACCCATGAATTTACCCTCAAATCAAGGATTTACCATCTCGTAACTTTGGGGCTTAAAACCCAATTTCTACAATCCAAACACGGATAAAAATGATTGTATAACCAAAGAATTATATCCTTTGACCAAAGCTATTTTTAGGATGAACACGGATTTCTAATAATCAAGAAAATAATGATAATTACGAATGAGTAAGTAAATAGACAATAATAATATGCACGAAAAAGTAAGTGTATTATGTTCGCAGTGTGGATGCCCTTTACAAGTTATATTTTATTCCCTTATATATGGAATTCCTTAATATAACGTCTACCTTTTGCAATGATCGCTCATTAATGACTAATTATTACATTAATGTAACGTTACAAAGAATAACCGTAACTGTTGCGTGAAGGATGTGTAACGTGTAGATCATTAATTGAAGATCACTGAATCTGTCTGTAGCTCTGTCCGGATTCATTCTGACCGTGTCTCTTCCTTGTTTCAATCAGGTTGATTTTCCCGTAGCTGATTACCCTGTAGGTATATTGTGTCGTGCCTCTTTGGCCCGTACCTATTTATAGAAGCCTATCCAGTTGTCATGTTTTCATTTCTCCACGTAACTGGCTGAGTCATCAAGTCTTATTACACGTGTGAAGCTCGTTTTTACCAATATAGATAGTCCCCCCACTTACCATTTATTTATCGATTAATATTTGGTAAGTGGATATGCATTTATGGCGGGAATATTTTGCCGCCGCTTCACTCGAAACATTGCATCCTTATCCGAATGTAGGCGTCGCTTGTCACTTCCATTTAATGCTCAAGCCACGTGTCACCTCCGGGTTGGTTCTGCAATTACTCGGCGCCTTTTAGGGCTTTTTGCGGCTGCATCAGTCACGAAGTGATACCTTCAATTATGACTTTCACATCATTGTTTTTTCCCATTTTTGACTGTTGTCTTCTAGTATAAATACTCATTTTCTTTACTTTCACGAAAAACTTCTAACTTTCATTCTTTATTTGTAAAGAACTTTTTTCCTTGTCTTTGTAAATATGTCTTCCTCGAACCAGCCTAAGGGAGTGATAAACGTTGAGGATTTGACTCCCTCTTCTGCTCCAACGCGGAGCCAGAGAGGTGGAAGGTTGAGGAGTTTAAGTTCTACTCCTTCAAGGGGTTCTTCCTCTTCCCAGATTACTTCTCCTCCTTCTTCTAGGTTTTTAACTCATCCGAGAGCTAGGGCTTCCAGATCTTCGTCTAGAGGTAGAGAACATCACGAACCTTTATGGGAACCCCGAGTCGATGAAATCATATCTGCTGAGTTTACCTTCGCTAGGGATAATCAGGCCCTTAGAGATCAGTCGTCATCTCTTGATAGTGTTGATAGGTACCCTACCCTGATCACAGAAGGTTTAATTCCTCTTGTTCGCAGTGACTGTTTTTGGAAGTCCGATTTTCTTGTCATAGTTCCAAATGGAAACCAAAGAATAACGTCTTACAAGACGGGGTATTATTTTGTTTATACCTACCCTTATACCTTAGGGTTTAGACCTCCCATCGATCCAGTTATCATCGAGTTCTGTCGTTTTTTTGAAATTTTCTTGGGACAAGTCGGTCCTATTGTATGGCGAGTTGTTGCATGTCTCAGATGTTTAGCTACTATAGCTTCGGTCCCCTTCACCTTTAATCATATTATTCACCTTTATTCCCCGATGTTGTTTCGTCAAGGTATTTTTACTCTGGCTGCCAGGAGTAAAAGAGTGTTGGTGACCCCTGACGATGATAAGGATAGAGGTTGGTACCTTCGGTACGTTGCTGTGCCTACTACTGGTTTAGTAGGTGAAGAAAATCTTCCCTTCCCTGAGAAGTGGAATAGTGCACGTGAGTACATTTTAGCTCACTTTCCTTGCTTTTTGTTTTAGATGTTTTATTAACACCGTAGTTGTTCTTCTTTTTGCAGCAATCATGGATACTATCGAGAATGTCTCCGGTATCCATGATTGGGTAGAAAACCTTTTGTCAATTTCTCAGTTGGAAGAAAGGTCTTGGAAGTACTTCTTCGGGAAGTACGGTTGGAAAGCGAAAACTCAAGGTAAGTGAAGCTTTTATTTCTGCTTTTTTCCTTGCTCGAGCATCTTTTTTGTTGTTTTACCCTTTTTCTTTTGACAGGGTTTCCCGCTCGTGGGGTGTCTGCTGCATCCGTTCCCAAATTGTACCTGGCTCAGGCCCAAGAAATCATTTCAGGCTCTTATTCCTCGAAGAGAAAAGTTGGTGGGTCAAGGACCTCAGAAGAAGAAGAGGAAGAGGAGGGCACTTTGGTCCATAGGTCGCGCAGAAGGAAGGTGCTCTTAGACGAAGAGTCTACACCTGTGGCTGCGCCTTCCGTGCCTGAAGTTGGACTTTCTGCCTCCGAGGATGCTACCCCCTCTCCTGTGCGTGATTCTGTTGATCATTTGTTCCGTGAAGGCTTTGGTCCCGTAGGTGATGAAGCTCCCTTGGCTGTTTTCCCCCCTTCTTTTAGAGAACTCACCTCTACTGCTCCAGTTACTTCTCCTGCTTCCGTGGCTATTCCTGATCCTATTACTACTCTTGCTCCCGTGGATTTTCCGGCTCCTAAGGCTTCCTTTCCCATGGCCCCTACATCTTTGCCTGCTTCCGTGCCTTTTGTTAGAGAAGTAGGGTCTTCCAGCAGGGAGATGAGGCAGGTGCTGATAGAAGTTCCAGCTAATGGGAGTCTCTTTAAAAAGTCTAGCCAGCCTGATGTGTGGCTGAAACCATTGATAGGCCCGCCGACTGAGAGAGCCAAGCTAGATAGCCATAGTTCCCTTACATGGGCTAATGAGATCGTGCATACTTCTTTAAAGGTAGAGTGCATTTTCTTGCATTTCATTCTTGTACATGTATTTACCGTATCTAATTGGTTTTCTTTTTGTAGATCAATTTTATAGGCACGGAGCTAATGAAAAGGGTTTCTAACACGGAACAGGAAGTGAAAGAATGGCATGCTGAAGCAGATAGCTGGAGGGGGCAGTATGAAAGATTAAGGCTCGACATGGAGGCCTTAGAAGAAGAAAAATGTACCTTGGAGAAGCAGGTGAGAGTCATGGAGGCAGATTTGGCGGTGGAGAAGGCTTCTTATAATCAAGCGGTCAAAGATAAGAACATCCTTGAGTCCTCATTTGCTGAGCAGTTGTCTCGTGCCTCAGAAGAAGTTAGGAGTTTGAAGGCCTTACTGGACAAAAAAGGGGAGTATTCAGGCGAGCTTGTGCAGTCACTTACCCAGACCTTGTAGGATATCCG
Source organism: Nicotiana undulata (assembly GCA_005239495.1). Classification (NCBI taxonomy): domain Eukaryota; kingdom Viridiplantae; phylum Streptophyta; class Magnoliopsida; order Solanales; family Solanaceae; genus Nicotiana; species Nicotiana undulata. The sequence continues at coordinate 122,110 of ML255816.1, forward strand.
CAATTTCTTAGATAAAATTCAATCCCCGAAAAGGTCTATCGCGCCTTTAAGGGCCTCCAATGATGCTGATGTGGCTAAGAGGGACGGTCTAAGAGCTGAGGTTATGATATGGGAGAAGGATTAGGAAGATCTTGAAGACGCGACAGCTGTCGATGTTAGTTGGGCGTTCATGAACTCTCGCCTCGACACATTGACTGAAATGAGTCGAGAGGATTTCGACCTTAATGCTGAAATTGCAAAACTCAAGGAAGCCATGGAGAAGGCTCAACAAGGTCAGAATCTCTCTTCACCTAAAGGTGAGGCTCCTGCTGTTCAAGTCTCCTCGTCCCAAGTTGCTCCTGCTCCCTCCGCTGGTGAAGAAGTCAACCCCCCTCCTGATGAAGTTTAAGAAGTTTGGTTCCTTCTTCTTTTTTTCTTTGTCTCAATTGGTGGTTACCCCCAGTCCCATCAGAGGTAAATTTGGATCTCTTAAAGTCCCCAACTGACAACTTAGGGACACCTTAATGTAAAAACCTCTATATACATCTAAGTATAAGTTAATACTTAGTTTCTACTTAGCCGTTTTAATATATTAATGCAAATATGACTTTTGTTTTCCATTGAGTTTCTGTTTCACTCTTTAAGTCTTTTGCATGCTTTATTTTTGAGGTTTTAGTTTTACCTCTGAGTTTTGCATATAAAATTCTTTAAATTATCCGCACCTTTTCGTAGTAGGTACGATTTTGTGAAAGAGGGCCCTTCTTTCTTGATCGACACTTAATGAAGAAGACGTCTCAACTTCATAATGGTGTAATAATGAAATAGAGAGATAGGAATTTTTCACATGTTTAAGAGTGTTTCTGAAGAAAGTTTTTGTTTGAACTTTCACAACATTTTACATGTGTTTGATTATCGTCTAAAACTCATGTTGCAACTATTTTCTTTTAACATGTTTAATATACACTTGTATTTCGTAACTGTTTTTCTTATGTAACAATTTTTTCGAGTTAATACAAGAGAGTAACTGTTTTTCGTTTGTAACAGTTTTTATAAAAGTAGGGGTCTTCACCCTTAACTGTTTTTGTTGATAACAATTTTTAATAATCATGAGGGAAATGCTTTTTTCATCCGTAACTACTTTATTTGATAACAGTTTTTCGAATAAGTACAAGGATTTTGATCTTTCATCCGTAACTGTTTTATTTGATAATAATTTTCTATATGAGTACAAAGATTTCGTAACTGTTTTTAGTTACAACAGTTTTTTGAATGACTACAAAGATGATGATATTTTATCCATAACTGTTTTTAGTTACAACAGTTTTCTTTTTGAATAAGTACAAAGATATGCATTCCTTCCTTGTAGCTAATGTTTGCCTTTTAACCTGAACGTTTGTTTTATATCTATGAACATTGTTCGAAGGTTTTTGGATCAGGCTTTGTGTTTTGAGTCTTTGGCTCTTTTGATTTTGCTCGTATCACTTGACTTGTTGGGTAGACGGATCTTCAGGCTCGAGCTTTGACTTTTTGATAGTCTTCTTCGCTTCGTCTTTGCCTTCCATACTATATAGTCCCCCAAGTGTTTGATATTTGAAGAGTGAAATCTTGAGCACTTGACTATTCCTTCCTTGTGGTCCTTTTCCTGAAAAGGAAAAACATACGGGACTCGAAGGTATATAGGGTTTAAATAATGACTGCTTAACCCTTTAAAACGTCCATCAGAAAGTGTAACCCTAGATCGGGAATTCAGTTACTTCCTCGTGTCTTTGCAGGTCTAATGTCATCATCTAGTGATGGGTTAGCTTTTTTCCTATCATCTAAAACTGTTAGTAAAATTTTAACTGTACAAAAATAAAATCGAGCGTGCGATACCTGACCGGTGTTATTCCTTTTCCTTAGAAGTAATACTTCTTCAAATGGATGGCATTCCATCTTGTTGGTAGGATCCTTCCGTCCATAGCTTCCAATTCGTAGGCACCCTTTCCAGCTATGCCTTGGACTTTGTAGGGTCCTTCCCAGTTTGGACTTAACTTTCCTGCACCAGCTTCTTTTGTTGATTGAAATACTTTTTTGAGAATGAAGTCCCCAATCTTGAAGTATCTTAGGTGAGATTTTCGGTTGTAATAATGCTCTATGACTTGTTTTTGAGCTGCCATTCGTATTAGCGCGACTTCTCTTCTTTGTTCGAGCAAGTCCAAATTAATTCCCAACTCGTCGTTGTTTGCATCCTCCGTGGCTGTTGTAAACCTTATGCTTGGTTCTCCAATATCTATCGGTATTAAGGCTTCTGAGCCATAGACAAGTGCAAACGGAGTTTCTCCCGTGGCTGTTTTTGAAGTTGTTCTGTAAGCCCATAGTACTGCTGGTAACTCCTCGGGCCAATTTCCCTTGGCTTTCTCTAGCCGTTTCTTCAGGTTGTTGATAATGACTTTAGTTGTCGACTCAGCTTGACCATTAGCCACGGGGTGATACGGCGTTGAAGTAATCCGTTTAATTTGCCAACTTTTGAAGAATTCTGTGATTTGCGAGCCTATGAATTGTGGGCCATTATCACACACGATCTCCTTAGGTATTCCAAAGCGGCATATTATATTCTTCCATAAGAAGCTTTTAACTTCTTTTTCTCGCACCTGTTTGAAAGCTTTTGCCTCTACCCATTTCGTAAAATAGTCAGTTAGCACGAGTAGGAACCGTACCTTTCCTTTAGCTGAAGGAGGAGGTACCACTATATCCATACCCCACTTTATGAACGGCCATGGTGATATTTTTGGGTGCAATAGTTCCGTTGGTCGATGCATGCTATTAGCGAATCGTTGGCATTTATCGCATTTGGATATGAAGTTCTCAGCTTCTCTTCCATCTTAGGCCAATAGTACCCAACTCTGATTAGGGTTTTGACCAAGGAACTCGCCCCTGCGTGATTTCCACAGTGTACTTCGTGGACTTCTCTCATCACGAAATCCATTTGGTTAGGTCCGAGGCACTTTGCTAGAGGACCTCCGAACATCTTGCGATATAAAGAATTATGAATGAGTCAGTACCGTGCATCTTTTTAGCGAAGTGCTTGAGCTACTTTTTTGTCTTCAGGTACAACGACATTCTGCAAAAAATTTAAAATTTCGTTTCTCCAATCCATGTTAAATTGTTGAAAGTTACCTCATTTTTGTCCTGGTCGATTGTTGAATCAAATAGATGTACGACAATTGCATTGTCTTTGTTCGTTACTTCCGTGACTGCTGCGAGGTTAGCCAATGCGTCTGCTTCTGCATTTTCTTCTCTAGGCATTTGTATAACCTTTCACATTTTTAATTGTCTTACAAGATCTCGTGCATTTTCTGGACATTGTTGCATCCGAGTCTCCCGAGTGATATAAGTCCCCTGCATCTGATTTACTACCAGCTGGGAGTCACTTTTGATTATGATTTGCTCGATTGAGAGTTCTTGTGCCAGTTCTAGCCCTGCAATGAAAGCTTCGTACTCTGCTTCATTATTAGTTATAGGATAACATTTGATAGCTTGTCGTTTTTTCACCTGTGGGTGATATTAAGACTATGCCTAAGCCGACACCTTTTACACTGGAAGAACCATCGATAAGTAGGGTCCATAGACCCGAATTAGCACCGTTAAAGATTTATAGCTCTTTCTCCGCTTTAGGGACAATGTTATTACAAAAATAAGCGACAAAATCAGCTAAATTTTGAGACTATTGCAGTCCTAGGCTGATATATTATGTCATGCTCGCTTAATTCTATGGCCCATTTAGCCAATCTTCCTGATAGTTCTTGTTTATGTAGTATATTTATTAATGGATACGAGGTCACAACTGTGATTGGATGACATTGAAAATATGGTCTCAATTTTCTAGATGCCATGATTAGAGCTAAGGCTAGTTTTTCTAGATGTGGGTATCTAGTTTCAGCATCTAGTAATGTTTTTCTTACATACTAAATAGGAGATTATTTACCTTTATCTTCCCTTACCAATACTGCACTTACGACGATTTTTGCGACGGCAAGGTAGATGTATAGCCTCTCTCCCTCCTTTAGCTTTGATAGCAACGGGGGTTTTGATAGATAAGACTTCAGGTCTTTGAGAGCCTGTTGACATTCTTCAGTCCATTCGAACTGATTTTGCTTCTTCAGAACTGAAAAGATTTTAAAACCTTTCTCCGAGGATCTGGAAATAAATCTTCCTAAGGCTGCAATTCTCCCCGTTAGTCTTTAAACTTCTTTTTTGTTCGTAAGTATATCAGGTATTTCTTATATTTAATTTGAGCAGGGTTTACTTCTATTCCTCTATTTGATACAAGAAAACCCAAAACTTTACCTGATTCTACGCCAAAAGCGCATTTTTCTGGATTCAATTTCATATTATACATGGATAAAATTTCAAAGGTAATAGACAAGTGTTGGAAATGGTCTTCCGCATGTGTTGACTTTACCAGCATGTCATCGATGTAAACTTCCATCTTCTTCCTCAGATGTTCCTGGAACATATTGGTCACTAGCCTTTGGTACGTGGCTCCCGCATTTTTCAAGCCAAAAGGCATGACTTTGTAACAATAAGTCCCCCTGTTTGTAATAAAGGAAGTTTTTCCTCATATGAGGGATCCATCTTAATTTGATTATAACCAGAATACGCATCTAGAAAGCTTAACAATTCATGTCCTGTAGTGGCATCAATCATTTGATCTATATGTGGTAATAGGAATGAATCTTTGGGGCATGCTTTATTTAAATCAGTGTAATCCACGCATACTCTCCCTTTTTCGTTCTTTTTAGGCACTACCACAGTGTTAGCTAACCAGTTAGGATATGTTACCTCACGTATTGAACCAATTTTCAATAGTTTTTGTACCTCTTCATCAATCACTTGGTTCTTGAATGGCCCTTGCTTTCTTTTCTTCTGCTTAACAGGTACGAAGGATGGATCTTCATTTAGTCTATGAGTCATCACTTCTGGTGGGATACCTGTCATATCTGAATGGGACCACGCAAAGCAATCTGCGTTAACCTTTAAATAATCAATTAACTTACCTCTTCGACCGGGACTCAGCCTCGTGCATATATGCACTTTCTATTCAGGTTTTTGTTAAACCAATGGAACATATTCAAGCTCTTTCATGGTTGTTTTGATGTGTTCATCTTCCTCCGGTTATTGAATGACGTCTGGTCTGTAATTTACGTCTGTGTGGTTTAATGCATCTTCCGTGGTGACTTGGTTCACCTTCTCGTGACTATCTTTTTCCGTACCTGTTTGGACAATAACTTCTTCCGTACCTGTTTGAGCAATAATTGTTTCCATACCTGTTTTGTCGGCAGCTTCTGCTTTTGAGATTTCTCTATATTTTGATTCTTCCGTCTCTACTTTTTTGTTATAGTGCACCACAGAATTTATATTTCTAGAGTCTGCTGATCACCTCTAATCTGTTTGATTCCCCATTCAGAAGGGAATTTAATTACCTGATGTAAGGTAGATGGTACCGCTTTTATGTCATGGATCCATGGTCTTCCCATGATTATGTTATAACCCATGTCAGTATCGATGACTTGGAATCTGGTGTTTTTGATTACTCCCTCAGCATAAGTTCTAAGTTCAATTTCTCTTTTGGTTATAACCGTAGAGTTGTCAAACCCTGATATGGTTCGTGCCTTTGGGATCACCTGATTTCCCAAGAGCATTTCTTCCACGAATCTTAGCAAAATGATGTTGACTGAACTACCTAGATCAATCAACACTCTTTTAATGTTAGTGTATGAATGATTAAGTATATTACCAGAGCATCATTGTGGGGAAGCATTAGTCCACCGGCATCTGCATCATCAAAGGCTATTTTGTCTGCATCTGGATTTTCACGAACCCGCTTTCCATGTATAATTGTGAACTTCGTGGCTACTTTGCAAACCACTCCGTTTACTTCTTCACCTCCGTGTATCACGTTGACAGTTCTTTTTGGAGATGGAGGTTTCGGGGGCGCCTGCCTGTTCTTCATGTATGCATGTTTACCTTTTTCACTAAACAATTCTGTTAAGTAGCCCTATTTCAATAATTGTTCTATCTCACCTTGTAAAAATCTGCAATATGTGGTTCTGTGTCCGTGATCATTATGGAATTCACACCAGAAATCTGGGTTCCTTTTATTTGGGTTGAACCGCATTTCATTGGGCCATCGAACCTTATCACCCATATTTCTTAATACTGAAACTAGTTCGGAAGTACTTACATAGAAGGTATGATCCCAAATTCGTGCATTACCTCTAGTTCGTTCATCTCGATCCTTTCTGGATCTTGATGAGGATGAGCCCGCATCTCTGCTCGATGGTCTATATTCTGACCGAGTATTTTCGAACCTGGGACGAGTGTCTTGTCTTGAGGGTCCCATGTAAGGATCATACATGTTTTTACCTGATCTCCTATATGATTCGGAACACCTGGAAGTGATACGATCTTTGTCTTTTGAACGAGCGATGGTATCTTCTTCTATACGAAGCTTGGTGTTGTACCTGCTATAGACATCATTCCATGTCGTAGCTAGGAATTCTCTCAAGCTTTCCTTTAGTCTTCTCGTGGCTTCTAAACTTTTGTCATTTAAGTTGCTTGCAAATGCCATGGCTGCCCAATTATCAGGCACCCTTGGTAATAGCATACGTTCTCGTTGAAACCTGTCTACAAATTCACGGAGTAGTTCCGTGTCTCCTTGTTTTATTTTAAATATGTCCTCCGTTCTTTTCTCCACTTTTTGCGCACTGGAGTGTGCTTTTATGAAGGAATCTGCAAGCTTAGCAAAAGAATCAATAGAGTTTTCAGGGAGAAGAGAATACCAGGTTAGCGCTCCTTTGGTAAGCGTTTCTCCAAACCTTTTGACTAGGATTGACTCAATTTCTTGTTTTGTCAAGTCGTTGCCCTTAACTCCGGTGGTAAAAGCAGTCACATGGTCTCGTGGGTCAGTTGTTCCGTCGTATTTAGGAACATCAGGTATTTTGAACTTCTTGGGAATAGGCAAAGGTGTTGCGCTTGGTTTCCAGGGTTGTTGAGAATATCTATCACCGTCAATGCCTTTGATAATAGGTGGCACTCTAGGAATTTGTTTGATTCGATCATTTTGTTCCTTCATCTGTTTCTGCAAGGTTAGTAATAAAGTTTGCAATTCAGAGCTATTAGAAATACCTGGTCTCATTTCGAGAGATTTATTAGAAGTATCTCCCCTTCCTGAGTTTGCCAACCCAGATTGAGGATTTTCCACGGTGATGGTATTATTGGGGGGTGGTGTTGATGGTGCAGGTGATGCTGTTGGTAATCCCCTTGCAAGTTCTTGAAAATCCTGGCTCACATACTCTGCAATCATTTGCTTTACTTGATATTGTTCTAATGTTTGATCATTACCATTGTTATTGTTATTGGATCTTTCTGGGGACTGCTCCCTTGAACCTCGAGGGGTTCCTACGGGTGATGGAGTTCCATCCCTTTGTTGGTTATTGTTGTTGGGGTTCGACATAGTTCAGAGGATATTGCTTGAAAAGTAAACAAAGATTATCAGATTCCTGGTAACTCAAAGAATTAGATCCTTTGACCAAAGCTATTTTTCGGATGAACACGGGTTTCTGATAATAAAGGAAATAATGATAATTTCGAATGAGTAAGTAAATAGACAATAATAAGATGCACGGAAAAGTAAAGTGTATTATGTTCGCAGTGCGGATGCCCTTTACAAGTTATATTTTATTCCCTTATACAGGGAATTCCTTAATATAACGTCTACCTCTTGCAATGATCGCTCATTAATTTAACGTTACAAAGAATAACCGTAAATGTTGCGTGAAGGTTGTGTAACGTGTGGATCATTAATTGAAGATCTCTAAATCTGCCCGTAGCTCTGTCCGGATTCATTCTGATCGTGTCTCTTCCTTGTTTCAATCAGGTTGAGTTTCCCGTAGCTGATTACCCTGTAGGTATATTGTTCCGTGCCTCTTTTTCCCGTACCTCTTTATAGAAGCATGTCCAGTTGTCATGTTTTCATTGCTCCACGTAACTGGCTGAGCCATCAAGTCTTATTACACGTGTGAAGCTCTTTTTTACCAATACAATGGTAAACAACGAAAATAATCATGTAAAAATATCAAAATAAAATTCATATATTTACCCCCTTGTTGAGACAAGAACAATGCCGCGAAAATCACCTCAAACGGAGCTCTAGAACTCAAGATATGCTTAAAATACTAAAATGCTCGGTCTGCCCATTTATAACATCGTCCAGACGGGTTTTGTTCTTCGCCTTCGCGGGACACCTTCACGTTCACGAAGAGCAATTTATCGCGTTGACGGTCAACCCAAAGTCCGCACCAGAAACCAACAATCTTTCCCAACACATAAATGGGCATAACTCTCTCATACGACCTCGGAATTCGACGGTTCTTGCTGCTATGGTTCCATAATTACGATACTGATCTAATGGTTCAATCCAATCACAAATAAAAGGTCATTTTATCAATATGTTACCCTTTATGTCCACAGAAACAACGTTGAAACATCAAATAAAAGCGCGATACAACCCAAACACATCTGAAACACACCCGAGGCCCAGGGACCCCGTCTAATTACACAAACCAATCCCAAAATATAACACAAACCTACCCGAGGCCTCCAATAACACAAAACAACATCAAAACCATGAATCGGCGATCAAATCCTACTTTTAACTTTCAAACATTCAAACTTTGACGAACGCGTATGAATTACACTTAAATATTCCGGAATGACGCAAACTTTATGTACAAGTCATAAATCACGATACGAACCTATTCCAAGGCTCAGAACCTCAAACAGGGATCGATAACACAAAAGTCCACTTCAACCAAACTTAGAAAATTCTAAAACCTTCGAATTGCCAACTTTCCACAATTAGCGCCGAAATGCACCCGTACCATACGATACTCAACATGAACATACACCCAAGTACACAATCCTCATACGAACCTACTGGAACATTCAAATCCCGATTCTGAGGTCGTTTACGCAAAAGTCAAATCTTGGTCAACTCTTCCAACTTCAAGCTTCCGAATTGAGAATTTTTCATCCAAATCAACTCTAAATTTCCCGAAATTTAATTCCGACTACTCAGAAGTGAAGCTACACAAGGCCTCAAACAGCAAACGACGCGCTAGAGCTCAAAATGACTGGTCGGATCGTTACATTCTCCCCCACTTAAATATATGTTCGTCCTCGAACGTGCCAAGAAATGTTCCGCAGTTGTCCAAAATCATTGTTTAACACCTCGTGCACCTACACGTGCCACCACAACCCATGTGAGCACATTAGCTCGAGTCAGACTGAAGTTCCTTCCTTTTTCATAGCAAACAAGCCTTAGAACCAGGTTCCAACATTCGAAATTCTCCATGAGACCAATTCTAACATACGAACACCGCATCAATCACCACACACTGTATCAACGTGATCATGCTCCTTCATTGAAATCATAACATGCACCGCATAATTCGTTTGACCATAATAGCATCCTCCAACAACAATAGCTGGAATTTCACGAATCTGATGCCCGCAATACACCTCATAACACATGTAAGACCAGTTCCAACTCTCGTAACACTGCCACGATGAAAGAGATGTGTAGAAACTCATAACCACCATCCGAATAAACAAATCATTGAGTCTCTCCTCCTGACAAGAACCATTACCTCATTCCGAATCGAATAACGATATTTGCACTTCAATATATCTTATATAAATCTGATTGCACTGATTTCAGGTTCAATAACCTCATCTCACCCAGTACAAGCTACTCAGGCAATAAGCCATCTCAAACACTGACCAAGATCTTATATGACGGCATCAATGCGCCGACAAGCCACAACTTGAATATGACATATAAGAAAAAGTGAACTTTAGAAAAGAACTACCCAGTCCCCTTAATGAATAAAACGGTCAAACAATGCTATGAACCTACCTTAGGGTTGAAAAACAAAAGGCACAAGAATAGATATAGGGAACCGTACTCAACATCCAGTTATTGCGGCGTGCAACCCAATCCACACATGATACCGTTGTGGAGTGCAACCCTATCCAAACAACATAATACCGTTGCAGCTTGCAACCCAATCTAAATAACATACCCGTGGAGGAGCTCTGATGCGAATTTGTAATCTACCTGAATTGACATAAATGAATTAAGGGAGATCAAGTGTTGAATCAAGAGTCTTTTATTAATTAATGGCGAATGAGATCGAATAACAACACTGATTCTAGCTACTCCGGAAAATAACCTGAGAAAGAAGAGAGAAGAAGAAGCTAGAGAGAGAGTAGGAGTTGTAACGGAAAAATACCAGAACATACATGCCTTCTCTGCTTTTGATCCTTGTATTATTAACTACTACTTAATTGGTCTTGATAATATTAAAAATATGTGGGTCTTTGACCTCCATTCCTATTCGAGAGAAATTCAAAAATAGCCAGATTTACAAGTTGTCATTCAAAAATAGCCACAATTTTAAAAATAATCGAAATTTAGCCACTTTTCATGTAAAGATAAATCTGAACGAAAACACTGTTCAAAATCCGGAAAATACTCCAGCATAATATACTGGAATTCAAGTATCATATACTGGAGTTCCAGCATAAGTATATAGGAACTCCAGTATACTGGAACTCTAGTATATTATACTGGAGTTCCAGCAAAGTATACCGGTCCAACATAATATGCGGGAAGTTCATACACAAGTGCATCGAACTCTAGTATATTATGCTGGACATGTCTCTGTTGCAGCAAAATAGTGGCTACTTTTCAATGACTTGGTAAACGCTGATTATTTTTTAATGATCAATCCAAAAACTGACTAGTCCGTGCAATTTTTACTTCCTATTTTGTCCTGACTCAACTTATTACTGAGGCCCAATGTAATTTTGGTCCAACCGACCTTTCTCGTTTAACCTTCAAATAGGAAAGCTCTCTATCATTTCTCTGACACTTTCCTAAATTCGAACCCTAAGCTCCTTCAGACATAACACAATTGCACACCCCAATACAATTCGTTGAGCTATTGTCTTGAGTTCAAGCCTCCCCCGTGCTCTTAATGAAAATGCATGCCTCTCCCTTATTTGGTCCACTGAGGTAGAATTTGATCATTGCGTTCTTATTTGGTACATCGCCACTGATCTCTGCTATTACTTGGAAAATCACATTGACGATAGAAGTACTACTCGTTCCATGGAATCCAAGCAAGCAATTATATCTCTTAGTAGTGTGCCCCTTTATGCTGCCAATAGGAATTGGGATGCTCAGATTCATGTGCTGAAACCAAAGCTCATTGTCTAGTAAGACCTTTGGATTCTTGTGTTGAAGATATAGCTAAGTAAATAAAAGTGTGTTCTCTGTAACCGTTTAAACTTTTAGATGACATAATTACACAATTTGACACAGGCTAAGAAAACAAAGTTACACAATTTTTAACATGTTCCCAAAAGCAAGAAGTTGAACTCTATGTATGCTGCTACTATGCATTGTTTGTCGAATAAGCTCCATCTTCCCTTTACTTATTACAATGTCAATCTTTTTGGGATAGTGGCAAGTTGCAAAGAGTAGTCCTCTGTTACGAAACTTAATATTTTCTGGACAACAGTGCATAGGGTCTAAGATATATTGTCTTTTATTGGTTTGATTATTAGTCAAGAAAATATATGAAAGACACTTGTTGATTTAATGCGAGACAGAGTCTGTTGGAGTTTTAAACAATTAATGATTTATTAATGCTTAAAATAGGGTGAACGGGAAATGGAGGGGAAAATGAAATATTTGAGTAATAATTGAGTTTTCCTCCTTGATTGTCCCACATGGGAAGAGGAAAAAGTTTTTGATGGGTATATAAGCAACTGTTCTTCTTCTAACTCTTAAAGAGTTGAGAAGAAGGCAAGCCTCGCGTCGTCGTCGCTCCGCTCGGCCTCGACCTCGACCTCGGATTTGGTCAAATGATCGATTGATTAATTTTTGGACTAAATTTATTTATTAATAGTAAATATTAACAAAAATATTATTAAATATTTGTTTTAATAACAATATATTAATATTAAAATAAATATTAATATTAAATCCATTTCAGTTATCCAATATTTAGTTTTCTGTTTTGTAACAGAAAATTAACTACCCTTCAATTTTTCCTCTTTATTGTTGAGTAAATAGCCAATTATGTCATGGCATTTACCGTTTTGCAAAAATAGCCATTATGAAGAGTTGCACCTCTTCAGATTTCAGCCCAATTTTGGTTATAAATACAAGTCCATTCCTCAGATTTTACATACTAATTTCTGAGTTCTCCTCTTTCTTTCTGTATACTTTTAACTTCAAAGAAAGCAATAGTAAGTGTGATTTGCTACCGAACTTTGAGTTCGCTGAAACACTGGGGTTTGAAGTACCACTACACCAGTGTGTAATTCGTTCTATCCTGGAGGAAATAATCCATAACCTTGGGTACTAGGAGGGGATTAAATTCCTTTAAGGAAACACTGTGAATTCAGTGGGCTCGNTACAAATTACTAACAAGCTTAAGGAATTTATTATATTTTCTGTATTTTTTTTATATTCAATATTTCTGGAGAGAAAAACCTTTGTGGTTTTTGGAGATTAAAATCTACGTGATTTTAACGTTTGTATCATTCTTTTACAGAAATGACGAATGACAACAGAAACTAAGTTGTTCCGATGGTAACTGCCAATGCCTCAACGAGCCAAACAACACCGGCAGCATTGGCACCGGTTGAGAAACCCGGAAAGTTTTTCAGGTTTGATTTCAAGTGCTGGCAGCAAAAGATGTTCTTCTACTTGACTACTCTAAGTCTCCAGAAGTTCATCAAGGAAGATGTTCATGTGCTGTCCGATGAAACTTCAAAGACTGAACGCTTTCTCGTGATTGAGGCGTGGAAGTATTCAGATTTTTTATGCAAAAATTATATTCTAAGCGGGCTGGAGGATTCTCTGTATAACGTCTACAGTGGCGTGGAAACGTCAAAAGAACTGTGGAGTGCGCTTGAAAGGAAATACAAAACTGAAGATGTCGGGTTGAAGAAGTTCGTTGCTGCGAAGTTTTTGGATTACAAGATGGTAGATAGCAAGTCTGCTATTACCCAAGTCCAGGAATTGCAAATGATTATTCACGATCTCCTTGCTGAAGGTATAAGTATAATTAATACTAATATTGGGAGTATTAATTTTATTATGTTTACTAAGAAAATTTTCATTGAAGGTCTTGTCATCAATGAAGCATTCCAAGTAGCAGCAATGATTGAGAAGTTTTCTCCGTTGTGGAAGGACTTCAAAAATTATTTGAAACACGAACGCAAGGAGATGTCCCTTGAAGATCTCATTGTTCGGTTGATAATCGAAGAGGACAATAAAGTTGCTGACAGGAGAGGCCGTGGAAATTCAACAATAATGCTGAGTTCTTTGAAAATATATATCCGTATAAAAAGGAATGTGAGTCATTGGTGAAGGATCTAAACGACCTCGAGAAGAAATAAAAGAAAGTACATATAATCAAGAGGATCTAAGACGTAGTAAATGTCAAAGAACGTCTACTTCATTTGGACCAGATTTTGTGACTTTCTTATTGGAAAATGAGCCTCAAACATTTAAAGAAGCTATGTCTTCTTCGGAATCATTATTTTGGAAAGAGGCAGTCAATAGTGAAATAGAATCCATATTGAACAACCATACATGATAATTGGTTGATCTTCCTCCTGGAAATAAACCGTTGGGTTCTAAATGGATCTTTAAGAGGAAAATGAAAGATGATGGCACTATTGACAAGTTTAAGGCAAGACTTGTGGTCAAAGGATATAGACAACGAGAAGGTCTTGACTATTTCGATACATACTCTCCAGTTACAAGAATTACGTCCATAAGAACGTT
>ML255816.1:136023-163514 GCA_005239495.1 Nicotiana undulata
GTAGTAAACGTCAAAGAACGTCTACTTCATTTGGACCAGATTTTGTGACTTTCTTATTGGAAAATGAGCCTCAAACATTTAAAGAAGCTATGTCTTCTTCGGAATCATTGTTTTGGAAAGAGGCAGTCAATAGTGAAATAGAATCCATATTGAACAACCATACATGGGAATTGGTTGATCTTCCTCCTGGAAATAAACCGTTGGGTTCTAAATGGATCTTTAAGAGGAAAATGAAAGATGATGGCACTATTGACAAGTTTAAGGCAAGACTTGTGGTCAAAGGATATAGACAACGAGAAGGTCTTGACTATTTCGTTACATACTCTCCAGTTACAAAAATTATGTCTATAAGAATGCTGGTAGCGTTAGCTGCAGTTTATAGTCTTGAAATTCATCAAATGGATGTTAAGACGACCTTCTTAAATGGAGAGTTGGAGGAAGAAATCTACATGGAACAACCTGGAGGGTTTGTGGTTCCAGGTAAAGAAAAGAAGGCATGTAGACTTGTTAAGTCCCTTTACGGACTAAAACAAGAACCCAAACAATGGCATGTGAAATTTGACCAAACAATGTTGTCAAATGGTTTTAAAATAAATTAGTGATAAATGTGTGTACATTAAAAATGTTCCAAATCACATAGTCATTGTTTGATTATATGTGGATGATATGCTGATAATGAGTATGACATGCGACTAAGCGCATGCTAACTGGCAAGTTTGATATGAAAGACTTGGGAGTTGCTGATTTAATTCTGGGAATTAAAATCCATAAGACTTATTAAGATCTGGCATTGTCACAATCTCATTATATTAAGACAATACTTGAAAAATTCAAGCTCTTGGGCTTTAAAGTTGCAAATACTCCAATTGACGTGAATCTTGCATTAGCAAAGAACAAAGGCCAGAGCATATCACAATTGGATTATGCTCGTGTGTTAGGATGTTTAATGTACATCATGAATTGTACACGACCAGATATAGCTTGTGCTATANGGTCATTGAAGGATACTGTGATGCAAATTGGATCACCAGATCAACTGATTCCAAGTCCACAAGTGGATATGTATTCACTATTGGTGGAGGAGCGGTATCTTTGAAGTCGTCCAAACAAATTTGTATTGCCCGCTCTACAATGGAGGATGAGTTCATAGACTTAGATAAAGCCGGTGAAGAAGGTGAATGGCTCCGGAATTTCTTGGAAGATATTCCATTTTGTCCCAAACCGTTGGCACCAATATGCATACAATGCGATAGTCAATAGGCAATTGGAAGGGCTGGGAGCGTTATGTATAACGGTAAATCTCGTCATATACGAAGAAGACATAACACCGTTAGACAATTACTCTCTAGAGGAATTATCACGATTGACTATGTAAAGTCAAGTGATAATGTGCCGGATCCACTTACAAAAGGCCTAACTAGAGAGGTAGTTGAGCAATCATCAAGGGGAATGGGACTATGGCCGAGAATAAGTCATAATGGCGGTAACTCTACCTAGAAGACTGGAGATCCGAAGATCTAGGTTCAAGGAGATCAAACAAAGTCATTAATGACGGTTCAACATTGTCAACTAAACTTTTGGTCCATTCTCGTGATGAGACAATGTTCAGTATGAAGGATAAAGCATTAAGGTTTTTTAATGATTTCTAAATTTGATACGGGATATATCAAATAGTGTATCTACGGATGAAACGTTTAGGAATCACTATGTAAGTGTGAAGTGTTAGCAGCTTCAAGGAGAATTTTGCAAGGCCAGTTCTCTATGCACTTATGAAACCAGGCGGTGTTCATGGCTGAAACGAACACAACAATGAGAACCAAAGACGGTTAAGGATTGGTTGTGTGACTTGTGGTTGTCTAGGTATACACCAAAGTTCGACGGTTCAAAGATATCAAATCTACCAATTGATCGAGTATATCCGACATAAGTTCACTATGGAAAGTTCAAAGGGAAACCTACTTATCCAGATGAAATTAATCCTTGCTTGCGAATCACAGTTTTTCATGCATACTTCCGTGATATAGCCATTCCCCATTCATGTCGGGGATTATTGGGGTTTTAAGCAATTAATGATTTATTAATGCTTAAAATAGGGTGAATGAGAAATGGAGGAGAAAATGAAATATTTGAGTAATATTTGAGTTTTCCTCCTTGATTGTCCCACATGGGAAGATGAAAAGGTTTTTGATGGGTATATAAGCAATTGCTCTTCTTCTAGCTCTTAAAAAGTGGAGAAGAAGACAAGTCTCGCGTCGTCATCGTCGTCGTTGCTCGCTCGGCTCAGCTCGGCCTCAGCTTCGGATTCGGATTCGGATTTGGTCAAATGATCGATTGATTAGTTTTTGGACCAAATTTATTTGTTAATAGTAAATATTAACAGAAATGTTATTAAATATTTGTTTTAATAACAAAATATTAATATTAAAATAAATATTAATATTAAATTCATTTCAGTTATCCAATATTTAGTTTTATGTTTTGTAACAGAAAATTAATTACCCTTCAATTTTCCCTCTTTATTGTTGAGTAAATAACCAATAATTATGTCATGGCATTTACTTTATGGGCGTTTTTGCAAAAACAGCCATTATGGAGAGTTGCACCTCTTCAGATTTCAGCCCAACTTTGGCTATAAATACAAGTCCATTCTCTCAGATTTTACATACTAATTTCTGAGTTCTCCTCCTTCTTTCTGCATACTTTCATCTTCAAAGAAAGCAAGTAAGTGTGATTTGCTACCGAACTTTGAGTTCGCTGAAACACTGGGGTTTGAAGTACCACTACACCACTGTGTAATTCGTTCTATCCTGGGAGGAAATAATCAATAACCTTGGGTACTAGGAGGGGATTAAATTCCTTAAGGAAACACTGTGAATTCAGTTGGCTCGAATTGATTTTGTTATTTCATTTACATTTCTGTTTATGTTATTTAATATTCTCCGTAGAGTCATTTCTGTTAGATTCCGAGAAGACTTCATTGACAAGATTTCATGCCATGGTTACCACTTACGAGAGTATCCTCCTGCAAAAACTCAAAAGCGTATATTATGAGTGTGCATTATTTCTGAAATGCATCCTGATGAGTAGTGAAACCAGTCTCTGCCGACTGTACACATATGATTTCCAACTGTGTAATTTGACTGTCATAATATTAATGATCTTTCCCTCTCAGAATAAGTATTGGACAACAAAAACAATTGGCTTCAAAAATCATCCATCCATTTCAGAAAAAAGGTATAGAAAGTAGACAGATTATTCGTAGACTTTGCACTCCTTGTCAGCAGGGTTAGTCTTGCAGTAGTCCTCCAAGGAGTCTCCACTTCCTTCCACAGATGAACCAGGCCATTTGCTTGCTACCAGATGAGCCAAGTCAACCACACGTTGGCTGCAATTTTACCATGTACGATCACCGGTTAATCAAGGATATATACGTGTGTGTATGTGTGTGTTCAATATTAATTGCTAATTTTACCTGTATCCCCACTCGTTATCATACCAAGCGACAACCTTGACCATGTCATCACCCATAACCATGGTCAAAGAGGAGTCGATGGTGGAGGAAACATCACTGCATCGGAAATCAACTGACACGAGTGGAACATCACAAACAGCCAATATGCCATTCAATGGACCGTCAGCTGCCTTTCTGAAAGCTGCATTGACATCTTCGGCTGAAATTCCTTTCTTCTCAACGTTGACAACAAGGTCGACGACTGAAACATTAGGTGTTGGCACTCGGAGAGCAATGCCATTGAGCTTGCCCTTGAGCTGAGGTAACACTAGAGACACAGCCTTGGCTGCACCAGTGCTGGTCGGGACTATGTTCAATGCTGCAGCTCTCGCTCTCCTCAAGTCACGGTGTGAAGCATCCAGAAGCCTCTGCATACAACATATACAATCCGACCTATTTAAGACTCAGTGTCATTTGCAACAGAGCACCATCGGAAGGTGCACGTTTCCCAGATTTCTATTTCATTATCGCGTATGATTACCTGATCTCCGGTATAAGAGTGAGTTGTTGTCATTGTACCCTTAACAATACCTTCAAAGTGAATGAAAATAGTCAAACATAACTCAAACCGTAGAAATCTAAACAATGATTTCAACTGTATTAATGCGGTTTTGTAAGGGTGAAATATACGAGCTGCTGCTTACCGAATTCTTCATCCATGACTTTGACAAAAGGAGCCAAGCAGTTAGTGGTACAAGAGGCATTGCTGCATTTGTAAAGTACTGAAATTATCAGATTTGGAACATTTGATGACACCACCTTCTTGAACAATAAGTACATAATTCATTCCGTGAAGCACTGACCTTACGATATTAGCAACCTCGTGAGAGTAGTCTTGTTCATTCACTCCAACAACGTAGGTTGGAATATCAGCACCTTTTGCTGGAGCAGTGATGATAACTTTCTTGGCACCAGCTTGGATGTGTTTCCCAGCACCCGGACCATCAACGAACACACCGGTTCCCTGGAGTTTCAAACAACATAATTACATAGCTTAATTAACACCTTTTCTCAGGATTCGGCGTCTTGTGAATGCTGAGCTGTTATTGATCAGGGCTCAATATCATCAATTCAATCCTGATTGATTTAATCTAGTTAAGAAAATAAGTTAATGAGACATAAGCTCAGGGGAGGATATCCGACTATGTTGCTCGGATCTTCCAAAAATACCACTGCACCTATGTTGGAACCTTCAAAAATGATTAACTTTTGGAGGATCCAACACATTCCTGACAACATTTTTGAAGGAACCGAGTAACATAGATATGCAAACACTCAAATGTTATGATGAGGATGAATTATGATACTCTACATGTCAATTATGTGATTACTATGATATCTAGAGCTATTGGACGTTGACTTCCTAGGATTATCATAAAGGCAGAAATGAGCAGTACAAAATGAGAGCAAACTTTCATGGTTTTCATGGATGTGAGCAGTACAATCCTGAAAGGGAGTAAAATTTGTCGGGGATACTAAGTTTATCAATGTTGAAACGTACGACCACCTCATCTAAAAGATTAAGCTATTAAAGAGAAGGCGCTTTTATTTACCTAATTATTTCTTCAACAATCAGAAATGAGAGCAAGTAGCTTACCTCAATAACAATGTCAATACCGAGTTCAGCCCAAGGAAGCTTAAGAGGGTCCCTGCTAGAGACAACCTTAATGTGCTTTCCATCAACGCTAATGGTTTCATTATCCACTATTTTCACATCAGCCTTGAATGTTCCGAGCATGGAATCGTACTTAAGCAAGTGAGATGCCTGCATTAATATGATATTGCAGTATCTTTAATAGTAAAGCCAACAAACTGCTATTGATCAGTTTATTTATTGAAGGAAAATGAAGAGAATTTGGAATAGTACTCACATTCTTGACACCACCACTGTCATTGACGACGATGACATCCAGTGGTGAATCTTTGCGGCCATGCCAACAACGGAGGAAATTCCTGCCAATGCGTCCAAAACCATTGATAGCAACCTTCAATTTTGCAACAGTTTCTCCCTTCACAGGAGCTGATCCTGTGGTCTAATTTGGGATAGAATTAGATGAGCTCCAGAACCACAGTTATAGAATACTACTACTCTGTTTCATTCTATATGTCAGTGTTTGATTGCGCATGCAGTTTAAAGTAAAGGTGGCTAACGGGCCGGTTCAAACCGGGACCGGACCGGCCCGGTTCATAGGGGGCCGGGTGGGGCTGGGTTAAGGGGTTGAAACGGATTAAATTTTTAAAACGGGTAACCGGACCGGACCAACCCGGTTCGAATGAACAGCGCCTGAACCGGTTATACCGGACCGGTTCTACGGTCAAAAAAAAAATTTTTTTTTTTTTTAATTTTTAAAATCTTGTAACCCGGCCCCTTAAACCCCTACCCGTACGGGTTACTTTTTACCCGGATAAACCCGAACCCGTTAAACCCGTTAACAATTAACCGTAACCGACCCGCTACTCAACCCGTACGGTTCAAAAAAATGGTAACCCGGCCCGGCCCGGCCCACCCGTTAGCCACCTCTAGTTTAAAGAGAAAGAAAGACTTTCTGGAACTTGTGGCCTTAAACATGCCCGACACGTCTTAATGTTTTGCTTGGCTGTCTAAAACAGGTAAAAATAGCACGGGCTAGCCAGTTTTCGCATTGGTCATTCAAAAATAGTCAGCGTTCGCAAAGTCATTCAAAAATAGTCACTATTTGTTGCAACACGGAAAGTTCTAGCATAATATACTGGAAATCGGTGCACATGTGTATGAACTTCCAGCATATTATGCTGGAAGTCCAACACGCGGAAAGCTCCAGCATAATATACTGGAGATTGGAGCACCTGTGTATGAGCTTCCAGTATATTATGTTGGACTGGTATATATTATACTGGAACTCCAGTATATTATACTGGAGTATATTCCGGATATTGAACAGCGTTTTCGATTACTTGTAAATCTGGCTATTTTTTAATTTCTCCCCTAAAAGAGAGCTGAGGACAGTAAATATAATTACCTTGGGAGTGAGTTGAGCAAACACAACATCAAAGAAGGAAGACTCCTTGTTCGAAAATGTCACACATCCACTTGATCGAAGACCAGAGAACTCGGCTACTTCAAATTTCTACAAAAACAAGTTAATTCAGAATTACAAGGAAAATTCCATGCACATTCATTGAAAGGAGAAAGATTCTATTTTAAGTAAGACCGTTGAGAAGCATTGAGTAGGGAAAGAGTGTGAATTCTTAGAAGGAAGCCTTGTGCTTGTGGGAATTCTTGAAGGAGCCAAAGCTGCATGAGAAGCCATGGCTGAAACTAAATGGTTTTGACAAAAACTACTTAAATCCTTTGCTATATATATACTTTTAAGTTAAGGTTTTTTTCTCCACCATATATCCTTATAATATTCAAAATCAAGTGATGGTTGCAATTGAGGTTCAAGAAATGAGTGGTGCATATACCAAGATTGATAAGAGATAAGAATAAGATGATGTCCTCATGCATGTATCTTCCACCTTCATCACAATCTCAACCACAGATTGCTGCAAAATCCATTTATCTCTTTACCATAATTGTGGGAACATATTCTTCCCAGCATTTTACAGTGGGGAAATGCATGACAAAGAGGCAAGTGATAGCAACATATGCTATGTTACTACACGAGGCAAGTCCTGGATGCACCCTTTCTTTTTTTAGTAACTTACATTTTTATATATTTAGAAACAATTTCGCTTTCTTCTTCAAAAAGACATGATTTTATAAACACAAAAATGTCATGACATGTTTAAGACCATAAATTTTAAAAATAGTTTCTTTCTTTTTTGAAGTTCGTGCTCCGTCAAACACTTCCATATAAAATGATCCGGAGGGAATATTCCATATTTCTTTTAACTTGTTACATTGATATTATTCTGGCTAACTGGAGAACTAGTACAAGAACAATACGGGAGAATTTAGGTATGGACTTGCAGAAGGATAATAGAAGTACTGGTCTAAAAACAAATTGGCGCTATCCGTAAAACACCAGTGGTCCTCTGTTATTCAACGAATCACCTTTTTTTTTTAAAAAAATTTGACCAAAGAACATATTTTAAGAGGTTATTGTATGTCTTATCTCATTGACAACTTACCAAGGAAGTATAACAAAGACTTGCTGAAAAAGAAAGAACAAAAAAAAAACAGTATATATAAGTAAGATTTACTGCCTAAGCTTGATGGACGGTACTTGCGCTCGTGGGAGGTAGCGGATACCCAAAACTAATCGTGGGAGGTAGAAGATACACAATAAAATAATCGGAGTACACCTAACCTGGGCGCAATAACAGCATTATAAAGAAAAATAAACAGAGAGGGATTACCAAGGCAGTGAGGTAAAAAGGATTACATAAGCGTATATATTTGAGTTTGAAGCTGTGGTACAGAACAGAAACATAATAAAGATTCACATATTATTCCTTTGTTTGTACATATCATAGCAGCACTAAGGATGTACTAAAACTACAACCAGGAATAGTCTTGGAATATCTCAATGTCTTCTGGAAGTTTATCCCTTCACATGAAAGTATGAAACCAATAGAAGTGTTCTTATATAATTGTTTCAACTTCATCTAGGTTCACAGCAACTCCATTTTGTGCGTCTCCCGACCTCAATTGGTTGGAAATGTCATCAATAGCGTCGTTCAGCTGCACAATCTTCTCCGTTAGTATCTTGCGCTGTTTCTGCAGACAAAACAGCATCCATACATTAGAAGAACTTGAAACAGAAACAAGAATATCATTCTCAGCTGCTGGTTTGATCTTAATGCCTTAGTTATAGTTGAAGAAACCACAACAGGGTGATTCCAATTAGGAGAGGCAAGTTTTAGTCCTCAGAATTTTTTTTTTTTTTTTTTTTT
Source organism: Nicotiana undulata (assembly GCA_005239495.1). Lineage (NCBI taxonomy): Eukaryota > Viridiplantae > Streptophyta > Magnoliopsida > Solanales > Solanaceae > Nicotiana > Nicotiana undulata. The sequence continues at coordinate 144,413 of ML255816.1, forward strand.
TTTTTTTTTTTTTTGGATAAGGTATTCTTCGGAAGCTATATGACTCGAGCAAAGTAACAAAATCAAATAAAGGTGACAGTTTTGAATCAACAAGACTTTCCTCTTTTCCACAATAGAAATAAAAAGATAGAGAAATCACAAAGCACAAAACATTTGTATAAATCACCTAACTAGGTAATTAAAAGACCAAGAATAGCATCTGCATAGAGTTACCCTAAAAATTTCTAAAAAGGAATATCAAACATCATTTAAGTAGTATTAATGCGAAATTTTAGTTCTAAAAGTAGAAGACACTCAATTGGCTGCTTCAAATCCTTGCAGCACACTGGTTCCGGAGTATCTTCTCTAGCCTTTACATCTCTTGAAGAGTAATTTGTCTCGCAAGTTCATGACTACATTATGGAACTAAGCATATATCAACAATCTACTCAATTATCACCCCTTTCTCCGACTAGAATACTACACAGCAGAAATAATCATAACGGGTAGCAATAGCTGGTTAAAATACAGAAGTATGAGTGTTCATCCATAGGATTTTGGAGAACACCAAATCTTTGCTGACCAGAACCACTACCTGTTCACCTTTGAGTGTTTATGCAGTGAAGATTGAGAAAGGTAGAATTGAAAGCGACAGGTAGGTACACCTAGGCGGACTGTATTCATAAGAAGAGATTCATTCAACCAGAACATAGGATTCCGATAAACATACATACATGTTTATGTGTGTACGCGTGTGTACAGTCACACAAAAAGAAAAGAATAGACGCATAACCCCCCCTCCCCCCCCCAAAAAAAAAAAAACAAATATAGAGACATGCATGAATACCAGCGTACCTCCAATGCTTTTTCTTCATCATATATAAATTTGGGCAATTTTCTCATGAGGTCCTTCTTATCTGTTTCAGCTAATGCCTTGCTAATCTGTAAAAGAGAAATTAAAGAGCAGTCATCTTACCCCTCCCGCGTACAGCAAGAGAGAAGAAATTCGGAAAAGGCATTTAGAGCAAAGACGACCAAAGATAGTGACCAATATAGAAAAGGTCGCCGCCTTTTGTCATCTTTATTATCAAGAAGTGATGAAGCAACATTCACAAGTATTTTTAGAGCAAAGATGACCAAAGGTGATGACCAATACAAGTGCTACTGCACTTCTACCTGAGGCGCATAGATACAACCAAGTGCACCGATGATTACTCCTCCTAAAAGAAAGCCACCAACAAAGATTCTGGTATTGCCTGGCCTTCCACCATCACTGCCAATTAACAAAAAAGAGAAGCATCCCATAAGATATTTTCTCCTGTCGGTGGATCACCAATGCATGAAAGAAACAAAAGTACAGTTTTCTTTTTCCTATTTAAATGGAAAGAGCCAAATTTACTTCTGTCACTCCAGAGTAAATTGGATTCACAGTTTTGCAGAACAACTGTCGGACCAAACTTATTCAAACATGATCAGACAGAGGGTCCATCTATCAGGGATTGAACTATTCAATTGATTTGGTCTAATCAACGCTAACATTAAATTATTAAGATGAAAATATAATCTGTCGAAGGGCTACTGACCACCAAACAAAAGAAGGGTGATGCAACATCAATGTATAAGTTGCATACAACACGAGAATAAGAGAAGAAATACCTATATCTTGCTTGAATGGTCAATGATCTTCTAGATGAGGATGATTTTCCTCTACTCCTTGGACTGAAGGCCAACTTGGTGGTGCCACTGACACTTGGGTCTGCTGACTTCAAACTAGAACCTAGCACATTGATAAAGTTACCGGACTTATGCCACATTACTCATCTAGGTTTGGTTGAAAGAGAGAGTCATCAATGCAACAACTGACTGTGCCATGTATGACTAAACCAATCTTATTTGCCATGAGAACTTTTAGCTTCACGCAGTTCCGCAAATATTTTGAGCAAAAAACACACAATCCATTTTATATCCAACAATTGCATTCAGATGTTATGCTTAAAATTAATTGAATAAGAAGCAGAGAAGGTTGTTGAATTTTATAAGGGCCTCTTATTTTTAATGTATTGAAATAAACACCTGGCATGAATTCAAATAAACATTTTGGAAAATGATGCTGGAACAGCATAAATGTCACTGTATCAAGAGAATACTCTACAATATGAATATTTAAAGGTCACTATGTTCATATCTATCTCATTCCAATACTATATAATACTCTCTTATTCATTTTATACAACACCTTTTTTTTAATTCAAAAAAAAATTGACACCTTTTTATATTTGAAAAATCTTTAAATTTAACTATCCCCTTTTCCCCATTAAAGCCCATACACATAACATCCTACAGTTAGTTTACTTTAACAGATAAGGAGACACAAATATTGAAATATAGACCTCTGTAGTGTCTTCCAATTACGCTATTACAGAGCTTGATTGATGTAAATTGATCCTGGCACTATTTCCTTCTTAGTTCTTTCTAAAAAGAACAAACCCTTATATATGTGAAAACAGTTTAAATTTTTCATTTTTCTCTTAATGACATTCTTTTATAATCACAGAATCTCATGACATATTCATTTAAGAACATGAGTTCTAAAAGTCTGTATTCCGTACGTAAGTTACGTGCCCAATCAAACACAGTCATACAGCCACATAAATTGAAGGGGAGAGAGTAATAGGTGCAGCGAAAGCAGCGAATTATACTAATAATGAAATTTTAGAATATGTATAAAGAATTACCAGAAGAGAAATGGAGAAAAGGGTTTGTTGGTAAGAGCAAAGAATTTGAAAGAGCTACCATCCTGTGAGGATAGGATGAGGGATTAAAGAGGAGGAACGTAGAAGACAGTCACCGGAAAATGAATCAAAGGTTGAGGACGGCGGCCGGCCGGCGAAGAGGGAGAGAGAGAGAGAGAGAGATGAATGATGATAACAGAGAAGTGATATTGTTTTTCTTTTTAGTTCGATGAGGTCGATGATGATCAACATGACTAACCACGACGCGTGGATATTTGTTTGGGAACCAAATGCGTAAAAATCAATAAAATCAAAATAATAACGAAATAAATAACCAGAAGAAATCAAATAATGAGGGGAAAAAGTATAAAATGATATCAATAGAAAATTTTAATAAAAATTACTAATATTCTATTTTGTTGAAATTTTCTATTATATAAGATTAAGTTAACTGTTTTTTTAACTTAAATTAATTATTGTTTAATTAAAATAAAGGTGGTCAAAAGTAGTTTATCCTTCAGCATCACCAATTAATTAGAAGTGTAACCTCGAAAAACAAAAGAAGTTTTACATGTTATCGCTAAATAATGCATTCTACTTATTATAAATTAAAATACTTTAAAAATATTATTATGTATAGCCACTTTTTATATTTTATAGCAAAGTGCAAATATATACAACCGATCCCTTAACTTTTTCCTCAACCCTCTCTTCTCTCTCAATTCTCTCTCCATTTTTCCTCTCTCTTTGGCAAGGCCGCCGTCTTCTCCAGCGACTCACTGACATGGCCAGATCTGTCCAGATTTCCAGCGACTCTGCTTCAGATTTTCAAAAGCTCAATACGTAGCCATGGCCAAATCTGTTCTCCTACTCTCTCTTTGCTTCCACCCGGGAGTCTGTCATCTCCATCGCGCCTCCGACTCTTACCTCGCGGAGAGAATAAATCTGAAACTTTTCGGCACAAATGAATTTACATCTAGCTCTAGTAGCTCGGTGAACCGAATAGATCTGAAATTTTTCGATATGGATCCATGGCTTCTTCTCCTTCTTTGTATCTCACATCCGAGTGATTCGTGATCGAATTTTGGTAGAAACAATTTGATAGTGTATTCTCAGATCGGGGCGAATTTTGTTCGTCTTTATTTTTAATTTTAATACAATGTATACAGTATTTTGCTAGGCCGGAAGACAGCATCTCCGACGAACTCTCTTCTCTTTGCTATTAAGATACACTGATACAAATACATTGTATTCTGTACAATTACTCTCAAAAATATTATATTGTACAAAGACATTATATTTTCGCATGTATTTATGTATTTTGAAGGTTATTTTTTGTGGCAAATCCCTGTATTTTTTAAATTTTTTATGTTTGAATACAACCGAAATAAATACGGTAAATTGAATACAATATAAAAGTAGTTACGAATGAATATAGTGAACTGAATGCAGCCGGATATCACTGTTTTTGTTATTTTTTGTTGTTTGAATACAACCAAATTGAATATGGTGAATTGAATATAATGTAAAACAGTTAAGAATGATTATAGGAGAATTGAATACAGTGTATACAGCCGAATTGAATTGAGCGGTATACACCTTATTATCTTTGTAGTTTGAATACAACTGAATTCAATATAATGCAATTGAATACAATGTAAAATATATAAGAACAAACACATCCGAATTAAATACAGTATATATAATCGAATTGATACATGCTGATTTATTGCGCTTTCCGTTATGTAATAGCTATAATCCCTATTTTTTTAGGCGAATTACCTCATTGAAATTTATAAATACAGTCATGCAAATACATGGATACATCACAGTAGCAATGAAGTTGTAGCTACGACCAGTAAATATAGATATTGTAGTTATAGCATGTTAATAGCCACTTAACTATAGTGGTTTCTGAAAATTTCTCAAAAAGGGGGAGAATTACACTCCTTATTATTTGGCCCAACAACCCATTAGAATATAGCCCACGTTTGAATCCTTTCCCAGTATAGCCAAGGTTGTGCATAACTTCAAAATTTACTTTTCACCGGTTAGCCAATCCCTTTTTAATTGTAATTTTTTTCTTTCTTCGTTCTTCTTTCCATGTTCCCCCACTTTTCACCCCAAAATGTCTCTACCATTGTTGTTCTCCTCAAAGTTTTCTTCCAGATTCAAAGCTGATAACCACTATTTGGATGAAGAAGAAAAAGAAATATGTAAAAGAGTTAGTTTTTTTTTTGGAGTCATATGAAGATCAATTCCTCCATTGGAATGGAGAGAACTGTGTTTATTATCAAGCACTAAAGAGGTTCACTCAGTAGATTTTTGGATCATCAAACTAGAAAAATAGAAGTCACTTTTAAAGGTCGTTCAAAGCTTTAATTTCAGAAATTGGATTTTTTGTTGTTAGTTATTTGGATTTGATGTTGTCGCAATTGATTGGGATCATCAAGAGGAGTTCAAAACTTAAGTTTGAAGTGATTTGGAGTAGATTTAAGCTAGATTTGAGTTAAATTTAAGAAGCTTCTCAAGGAAGAAGAAGAACTCGTGAAGCTCCATTGATAGGATTCATCTGTATAATAGTATAAACACCTCTTATATATTATTTTATACAAGGTTGATACATCATTTACATGTATTTGGTGAATTTCTCACATTTTTGTCACGACCCAATTTTCCCTCCGTTGGGTATCGTGATGGCGCCTAGTCTTAGGGACTAGGTGTCACACCCCTTTAGAAAAAAACCTTTACTAAAACCCGCTTAAAAAGAATAAAAGAATTTTGTAAAGTTCAAAGGGATTTTCAATTTTGAAAGTAACAAAAGATTGTGTTTTAAAGGATTAACTCAGAGTCGCCACCTGACTTTGGTTTCGGTGTGTCAGGTCACCGTTTTTTTTTTTAAATAATAATTTTTTCTTTTAAAATACTTTGGACTCCAAACGAAGTCCGCACCAGAGATTCAAGATAAGGGGGTCCATTTGACTCGGGGAGAAGGTGTTAGGCATTCCCCGAGTCCCGTGAGAGTCACAGTTGCGTACTCAGTCTAGTTGGCTTTTCAAAAAATTCAAATTGAGGTAAAAATAAACACATAAAAGAAAAATAAACACACAAGAGGCTCGACGTCGTCCCCACCTAATAAAAGAAAAAATAAAAGTAAAAATAAAATTGCTATTCTACTCTATGCTTCCTTTGCAACTTCGTCATGGTCTCCAGAATATTTACAAGTATTTCGGGGCATTCCCCGAATAAAATATGTATAAATTCTCCGAGACATTCATCGGATAAATTTAATTGACTAAAGGGACAACCTCTCGCCTCAAAAAGAAAAACTAAAACATAAAAGCCCTAAAAGTTTGCCTACCTAAGTGTTGACGGACCTAAGCATACTCCTAGCGATTAAAATAGTAAATTAAATAATTAACATGATAAATTTGACTATTCATCCTTAATGCCCAACTCCTACAGCCATCATATAGACCATTAAACACTTAGCATCACTATATCATATGAATGAACATGAAGTTAACTAATCAGTGGCAAAAACAAAAATCTAAAGCAAGATAGAGGCCCATCAGTGACTGTTAATTGTGTTCCTATAATAGTTAAACTAACATACTATAGAGAAAACTAATTAAACAGTATTAGAAAATATAACAACGAAAGAAGACATGCACTTATAATACTCTAAAATCATGAGAAAGAGAAAGAAAGAAAAACAAAAAGAAAACTAAACAGTATGCGTGCCAAATCTAACAAAATTTCATACCATCTTAATAACTAAACTAAAGATCAAACAAAACTAAAGAAAATAGTGCTGCCAATTACAAATTAAAGCAGAATTTGGGAGATTAAATTCTTTTCCTAAATGTGACCACAAAAAAAAATCTTAAACCATGTTAAAAATAACCTACCGATATACTATTGAACAGGAAGAATGCCAACAAAAAAAATTAAATTTTCAGAATATATTACTATAAAGTAGCAGAAAACTGTAAAATAACATATGCATATAAGAATAGAAATTCTAATACCATTGGTTTAAGAGTTTTCAAGACTAACTTAATTTAACAACTAATGACATATGGGCACTTATCTTGCTCTTAGATCATTCAACATATAAGCAAACACGCGAGTAAGAACAGAGAAGATAGGGACCTTTAAGTAGCTTTCTTCAATATATGCGTTTAATTACACTGAACCCGGGCGAAGCAAATCGGGACCATACAATAGAAACGACAACCGGATCCGGAACTGAGCAAGAACAGGGATCAAACCTTGAGCCCGCAAACCTCATCGGCAACCTCGTCGAACTCTGACCGGAGTCGCCTTGGCACAAAATTGCGTGATTGGAACTTATATGTTGTTATGTATTTTGGAAAAGAGGAATGGGCTTTGGCAGGAAAATGTTTGCGCCCTACAGTATTCGTTCTATTGTCTCTGGAAATGAAATGGGTTGTTTAAGGCAGAATCACGGTGGAGATAATGTAAGATACCTACGTGTCAGGCGGTGCCGAGGAGCTATGGAGGTTTCAGCGACGAGGGTGGGCTTGGAGCGGGGGCGGCGGTTTGTGGTTTTGTGTAGAGGGTCCTCAAGGTTGAAGAAGGTATTTGGTTTTGTCTTCTTTAGGGTGTAGATCGTCAGCTAGGGTTGTAAGGTGTTCTAAGGTTGTAAGGGGTTGGGCTAGGTTTTATTGAGCTTTAAAATTGAGCCAAATTTTTGTAAAATTGGACTAAAAAAAAGCTGCAAACTATAAAATATTTATAAGAAGATAAAAAATAATTCTTAATGGATTTTAATAAATTATTATATTTAAAATAAAATTGAAAAAAATAAAGTTAAAACTATTTTTGGTATTTTCAAGGGTTATACTAAAAAAATAAAAATGTTAAAAATAATATCCTTCTAAAAATACTTAATACGTGAATTAAATAGAGAAATATGAAACTATTTTTGTAATTTTCAATTTTTTGTGCTTAAAATAAAGAAAAGGAGTCAAAATTAGTTAAAATAGCGATATTAGTCTTAAACAAAATATTTAAACGCTAAAATGTGTAAAATCTCGAGGAGGGTCAAAAATTACATGTCTACACTAGGTAAGTCTAGCATATACTGAGTAACAACAATAAATAGCGTCTAACAACTTTAGAAATTGAATTCTCTATAAAAATTAAAATTTCCAAAACCGGTAGTACAAGTCATAAGCCTTTCTAGGAGTAGTTATACATAATAAATACATCATTGTTCCGAAATAAAATGAAACAATGGAATTGGATACAATAGAAGGTGAATCTAGAGCCTGCGAACATCCAACAAGTACACCTTGAAGTCTCCAACCTCACCAAGCGTAAATCTCAAAACCAACTCGATCCGAAGTACCTGATTCTGCACAAGAAGATGTGCAGAAGTGTAGTATGAGTACACCACGGTGGTACCAAATAAGTATGAAGCCTAACCTCGGTAGAGTAGTGACGAGGCCAGGTCATGACACTCACTAGACATCTAAACCTGAGCAAGATATGACATAAATCTAACATGACAGGGATATCAAAGCAATGCAAATGGCACGAATAAATCAAATTACAAACAGAAATGACGATAAAGGAAAAAAAATACGAATGACAACGGAAAGTAACCAATTAATTAAACAATAACCTAGTTGGGATACAAATAAGTGTAAATATGATCAAGTAGGGAAAACAATGTCAACTCAACCAAACAAAATATTTCTAATACTCGATTCCAATAATTCCATTTCTCGTAATCTCATATCATAAACCATAACTTCCACTCTGTAACACACACGGCACCTTGTGCCCACATCTTTCTTTCTCACTTTGCACGGCGAAATCCACGTGCCATGCGGTACATTATATCCGTGTCAATTGCTAGTATAAATGTTCAAGAGTTTTCATTTATATATATATATATATCATAAAGTAAATTTACAGTTTCTAAACTTAGTAGGAAATCAACGAGAAAGATGAGTTTGTTTTAGAAATTATTTGAGTGAGGAAAAATAATATTTTTCAAATAAAATTCAACATCGAATAGCCATTGTATTTAATATAGAATTTATTAAGTTAAAACATATTAACAATTCCTTTATATATAAAATGAAAACCTCAGACGGGTTAAGAAGATTAAACTGGGGAAGCAATTGAAACACAATATAACACTTATTAGAAATAGTAGATACTGAAATATACAGCGAATTCTAACCTAAAGTCACACAAGGTAGCATGATATTAGTTCTTTTTTTTTAAAAAAAAACACTATATTACTAATGACTCAGTAGGGCATGAGGTAATGACTCAACATAATAAATGCACTTTGAAAACCAATTTACCAGAATAATAGTGTTAGGAAAAGAGCTCAGGAAATACGGCAAAGCAGTAAAGTCAATTATAATGACTAAATTCACATAAGACAATGAAAACCGGAGAATACAAATTCTCAAAAATTCATACGAAGGCATTGAAGCGAATACAATAAAACAGGGAATACCAAATACACAACTATGTTGCGGCGTGAAACCCGATCCCACCATATAATAAACAATATCACAATTCACCCTTAAATCACCATAATAATTGTCACGACCCCAAATCCTAACAGGTCGTGATGGCGCCTATCGTGGAACTAGGCTAGCCAACCATCACATAACTACCCATTCGTTCTATTATAATATTTCACAGATCAATAGAACAACAAACAGAGTATAAAATAATTTCTTTATGTCTTTACGTCCCCATGATAATCTAACAGTCTAAGCAAACAATGTCTATGAAATAAACACTAATACTAATAAAGGAAGGAAAATGGAGAAGCTGCGGACGCTGGACAACTACCTAAAAATCCCGTAAGCTGTTGCTAACGAACAAAGATGGCTACTGCTCCGCACTAGTACCTGGATCTGTACACAGGGGTGCATGGAGTAATGATGAGTACGCCAACTCAGTAGTAATGAAAATAAATCACAGTATGAAGTATATGAAACACACAACACAAAACACCAATCCAAAAATAGTAAAACATCAAGTCTCAATACAATACACATAAGTTCGAAAACCAATTTCCAGAAAAATCCTTTGAATCAAGTATATTTTCCAATATTTTTCAGTAAAATCAGTTTGAAAAATGAAGTGAATCATAGTCAAAAACTAAGTAAAATATCATCATAAATCTGCCCCTCGGGCCATAATCATCTCTCATAACATTTCCCTCAGCACCTCACCATCACTCAGTATCAGCCTAACGGGAAACCTCACAATCACTCAGTATCAGCCCCGCGGGCAATCACTCGCACTCAGTAGGTACTTGCGCTCACTAGGGGTGTGTACAGACTCCGGAGGGGCTCCTACAACCCAAGCTCTATAACAAGACACATCATGGCATAAATCACTCACAATATTGGCCCTCGACCTCTCTCATATCATAACATCCTCACAATATTGGCCCGCGGCCTCACTCAGTCAGACACTCTCAACATGCCACTCGGGCCATCATTATACCGGGTTCTCGACCAAAAAACAGTGTTTCATTTTCAAGAAATAATATCAAAAATACTCTGAGTGTCAAAACAATCATCAAGAAAAGACTGAGTGAAAATCATAACATATCAAGTAAGGAAAATAGTAAAAACAGCTCCCAAGGGGTAAACGGATGGGCACTAGGCCCCAAACATGGCTTACAGCCCAAATCATATCAAAATATATCAATACTATTAAGCATAGGCTTAAAAATCGGTTTCGCAACTCAATAGTTGCCTAAAAAGGGATATATTTCCAAATTTCCAATCTTTGCATTCCAAATTCCGTGAATGGATGCAAGGTCCAGGGTTTCATACCCTCAGGACAGGATTAAAAGACATTACTTACCTCAAACTAGCCCGAAACGCTACTCTGCAACCCGCTTGCCTCTTGTATCAACTTCCGAATGCTCCAAATCTACCAAGGTCAAATTTTTATCATCAAATTATGCTAAAGGAATGAATTCCAATTGAAAAGTACCAATTTTAGCATAAAACCCGAATTTAGCGAAAACCCGACCCCCGGGCCCACATCTTGTAACTCGACAAATTTTATACCAAAATATTCTTCATCATCTCACGAGTCCGTACATATAAAGAACGCTAAAATCGGAGTTCGCTTGACCCCTCAAATCATCTCCTAAAGGTCTCATAATCTCAAGCCCTAACTTCACCTTTTTCTACTGATTTTCATGAATTAAACACTGATATTATGTTCCTTAATCACCTATAATCGAGTTTTAGGGTCCAAAATCCTTACCTCAAAGAAGAACTATGATTTTCTTTCTTCAAAATCGCCTCAAAAGCTCTCTTTCCGTACAAAAATGGTGAAAAGTGGGTATTGATCGCGGAGGGTTTATTTAAATACTGCCCAAGTAATTATTCATCGCGATCGCGGGACCCACATCGCGATCGCGATTCACAAATCTTCAGCTGCCCAAAAATACTCTCCGCGATCGCGGTTCATTAGAACCTCAACCCACGCGATCACAGCCCGGCTCACGCGATCGCGAAGAACAACTGACCCCGCTCCCCACGCGCCTGGCGATCGCGGACTAGGCCTATGCGATTGCACTGCATAAGCTCCTCACCTCACGCGATCGCGACCATACTTCAGAGATCGCGATGCACAATTATGACCGGGCTCCCAATTTCTCTACGCGATCGCGACAATTGCCACGCGATCGCGATGAACAGACCCTTGCTGCACTAACACCAGAAAACAACAACTTTCCCAAGGCCAAAATGCCCGTTAACCACCCGAAATCAATACCGAGCCCCTCGGGACCCCAACCAAATCTACCAACACATACCATAACATCATTCAAACTTAGTTGAACTCTCAAAACACTAAAAATAACATCAAAACACCAAAATCACATCGGATTCCAGCCTAAGAACTTTGAAATTTCTAAAATCCACCAACGATGCCGAAACTATCCAAAACAACTCCGATTTACCTGAAAATTTGCAGACATATCCACAATGACATTACAAACCTGCTCCAACTTCCAGAATTCCATTCCGACCCAGATAGCCTATTTTCCACTGCCGACCAAAAATCGCCAAAAACTAACTTTCGCCAATTCAAGCCTGACTATACACCGTACATCACAAAATTATTCTGAACACACTCCTAAGTCCCAAATCACCTAACGAAGCTATCATAGCCATAAAATCCGCATTCCAAGGTCGTTTACCAATAAGTCAACTCTCAGTTGTCTTTTCCAACTTTAAGACTATTTTTAAAGACTAAGTGGCTAAACTCTCACTACAACCATTTGGATTTCAAGCCTTCCAACTCTAACACACCAACAACAGTATAACCAATCTATGACAAGTCAATAACAATAAATATAATTCAGGTTCTACGTAATGACTGACCGAGTTGTTACAATAATCCACCCTTATTTCACTTGTTGCGGCGTGCAACCTGATCCTACCGTACAATAAACATCAATATCATAACAATAAACATAATATGTTGCGGCGCGCGACCCGACCCACCATATAATATCAATATAGTATTTCACCCTTATTTCACCATAATAATCCACCCTTATTTCACCTGTTGCGGCGTGCAACCCGATCCCACCGTCCAATAAACAATATTACAATTTAAATATCCTCTCTTATTCCACCACCTCCCTTATTTCACATGTTGGGGCGTGCAACTTGATCCCTCGTGCAATAATATAATTCAACAACAACAATTCAACAACTCAATTACAAGAACTTCTACAACCAAGAGTATAAGTACATGACAATAAGGGAACCACGTAAAAATCAAAGGAATAAAACAACCTTTACAAGAAAACAAGACATGTAAGGCACGTGATAACTACACAGGTATTGAACACATAGCAGATACGCACATAGTCATAGAACAACTCAGCAGTTAAGAGGTAACAAGATAATAATGAAGGAAAAGACTGCAACCAAGGCATACAAGGGTCAAATAACAGATAAGAGGCAAATAAGGACTAACCACATCATGTAGAGCATGTAAGAGTAGTCTAATTATGAGACACCACATATTATGACAATTTAATCAAAAGCATGGAAAGCGGCTAGACAATCTAAACCGGTCAATACCACATATAGACTGTATATCCACTCGTCACCTTGCGTACACGTCTTTCACATAACAAGATAACACACTTAACTCAATTCCTAAGGGGTGGTTTTCCCCCCACAAAGTTAGACAAGATACTTACCTCAATTCGTCTAATTCAATACTCAATTTAGCTTTTCCTTTACCAATTCACCAACGCTCGACTCAATCTATCCAAAAACAACTTAATTGCATCAAACAATGCAAGAGAAAACAATTTCAATTAACAAAGCTACGATACTTATACAATTTGCAAAAAGTCAACAAAAGTCAACTCCCCGAGCTCGCTCCTCGGAACCCAACAAAATTTATAAAAACCGAACACCCATTCCGATACGAGTTTAGAAATACCAAAATTATCAAATTCCGATACCAATTCGTCCTTCAAATCATGATTTTTATATTTTGAAAGATTTCATAAATTTTCCCCAAAATCCCAACTTAATTCACTAATTAGATGATGAAAATAGCAATGGATTCATAAAATATGATAAGATTCGGGTAGAGGACACTTACCCCAATAATTTGCATGAAAAACCCACGAAAATCTCCCAAAGTCGAGGTCTACAACTCCCAAAATGATAAAACTGGCTAACCCTTGGAATGAAGTTCTTATATTCTTCCCAGATGACTATGCATCGCGAACGTGGAGACAGGGTCGCGTTCGCGAAGAAGAAAAGAATGCGGCTGCCAAGAAGACCCTTCGCGAACGCAAGTGAAGGGACGCAAACACGATGCACAATGGACAGGAGCTTACGCGAACGCGGCATGAATAACGCGAACGCGAAGAAGAAATAGCCAATAGCCCCCAGCTTTCCACGAAGTTATTCCAACTCTCGGAATCGCGTTCCGACCCCTGTATCACCTAAGTTAACTCTCGGTCAAACCTCTCAATTCTTCCAAAACTTCAACTTTTCAATTTTCGCCGAAATGCTTCAAATTACCCTACGGACCTCCAAATCCAAATCTGGACGTACGCCTAAGTCCAAATCACCACCTGAGTCCATCAAAACCATCAAAACTCCAATCCGAGGTCAAATAATCAAAATCCAAATCTTTCAACTTCAATCTTCTTAAATGGAAGTTACTTCTAAAAATCCTGTCCAAACTTCTCAAAAACCCAAACCGATGATGCATGCAATTCATAATACACTTTTTGAAGCTACTCGTGAGCTCAAACTGCCAAACCGGACGCAATAGTTCATAATGACCAGTCGGTTCGTTACAATTTTCTTCTTCTTCTTCTTATACACCTATATACATACTGTATCAGGAGCACTTTCACTACTGTGCTTATACATCTTTATACAATTTTATACAACTATACATAATGTATCTCTTTGTATAAAAGTGTATAACATTGTATAAAAGTGTAAAAGTATCTTTGATGAACTTCTTATACGTTTTTCACTAGCGATTCTTATTTAAAATTAATCCAAATCTCCATAAAATAACTTCAAACTTTGTATACATCCTACTTAGACTATTTCTAATAAGTTCAAACAATATACACTCCAAATTTCTCACAAAATCATATTGGAAAGTTAACAAGATTAGCATTGAAGAAGATGAAATTTTAGGTTTCTCACGTCTGTTTTTGCGTTTTTGTAGTTGAGATATATATGTATAAATTTGAGGAAAAGGAGAATGAAAACTCAAAGATATATCACTCTTGAAGATCTGGAGAATAAAAAAACAAAAAAAAAAGAATCGGATCTGAGCTTATTGATATTTGGCTACATATTTATAAACTTGTTACTAGACTAAATACTACAAGGTAGCTTATGGAGGGGTTAAGGAATTTATTAGGCATGCAATGTCACTTGAATCGTTTCAGATTGGAGGGATGATTAGGTATCCTTGTACGAAGTGCAAGTGTTTGCATTTTTTGGGTTCGAAGGATGTTACGACTCATCTTTATAGAAATGGATTTATGGATAATTATTTTGTGTGGACTAGTCATGTAGAGGTTGATGGTACTGATTGTGTATTTCATAACGTAGTTGTTGGTGAAAGTAGTAGGTCGGTGAAGAATAACGTTCAACATCCTAGATACCATGATATGGTTGCAGATGATTTTGAGATGCACTTCAATTTTGAAACCCATGAAAGTGTTGAACAACCTCCTAACGAAGAGAAAAAAATATTTTTATGAACAGTTAGAGACCGCTAGTGGTCTACTAAAGGAAGAGAGTATGCACTCTCAGTTGTCTGTTGCGGTTAGATTATTAAGTATCAAACCAAATACCGATATTTCTCAAGCGAGAATGGATTCTTTCATTGGCCTTATGAGTGAACTAGTTGACCCAAATTTCAACATACCTGAAGATTTGTATAAGGCTAAAAGATTGGTTTCTAAGTTAGGACTCTCGTCTATGAGAATCGATTGTTGTGAGGATGGTTGCATGTTGTATTACAAGGGTGATGCAGATTTAGAAAGTAATAAATTTATGAAAAACCTCATTTTAAGCGGGTTTCTAATGGGAAGAATGTTGTTGTGAAGTCGATGCATTATTTACCTATTATTCCTAGATTAAAGAGGTTATAACATCGATGAGTTACGCTCCTCATATGAGATGGAAAAATGAAAATAGAAGGTCGCCCGGTGTTGTGTGTCATCCTTCATATCGGGAAGCTTAAAAGCATTTTGATAGGATGTATCCGAATTATTCTAGTGAATCGATGAATGTTCGATTGGGTTTGTGTGTTGATGGTTTCATGCCATTTTCTATTTCTTCAACACCATATTCATGCTGGTCGGTCTTTATTACACCGTATAATCTTCCACATGAAATGTGTATGACTAGTCCATATAGTTTTTTCAATTGTGTTATTCCCGGTCCCCGCAATTCAAAGAGTTTGATTGATGTATATTTGCAACCTTAATTGATGAGATTAGACAGTTGTGGTATGATAGAGTTGAGACATATGATATATCAACTAAGCAAAATTTCAACTTGCGTGTTAACTTAATGTTGACTATTAATGACTTTCCTGCGTATGAAATATTGTCTAAGTGGATGACTAGTGGAAAGTTAGCATGTTCTTACTACATAGAAAATGGTAAAGCGTTCACTTTAAGACATAGTCGAAAGAAGTCATGGTTTGATTGTCATCATCAGTTCTTGCTAGTTGATCATGGGTTCAGAAGGATGAAGAACGCATTCAAAAAGAATACAGTTGAACATGATTTGCCACCTCCAATTTTTTCCAATGAGGAAATTTAGGAGAGGGTTCAGAACTTCACTAAAGTTAGCAAGGCCCCACCTTCTAGATTTCCTAGATATGGTGACTCATAACTGGACAAAACAGAGCATATTTTGGGAGTTGCCATATTGGAAGGATAATCTTCTCTGACACAATCTTGATGTCATGCATATTGAGAGGAACTATTTTGACAATTTGTTCAATACAGTGATGGATGATAAGAATAAAACAAAAGATAACTTGAAAGCTAGACTGGACTTAAAAGAATATTGAAGGCGACCTGAATTACATTTGCAGTCTGCGAACAATGATAAAGTGTTAAGGCCAGCTACACATTCACTCTGGAACAAAGACAACAAATTTGTGAGTGGGTTGAAAACCTAAAGAAGCCTGAGGGTTATGCTTCTAACCTAGGAAAATGTGCTGATATGATTGAAGGAACGCTGAATCATATGAAAAGTAATAACTGTCATATCTTCATGGAAACCATAATCCCTATGCATTTTGTGGTTTTCCAGAAAATATCTAGAAACCCATCACAGAGATATGTTTGTTCTTCAAAGACTTTATGTTCTACCACGTTAAGGGAAGAATACCTATTTCAAATGAATCGAAACATTCCTGTAATTAGTAATAAGCTTGAAAGGATTTTTTGATGTGATTTCTTTGATGTGATGGAACAACTTCTAATTCACCTTGTACACGAGGCGCAACTTGGAGGGTCAGTTCAATGCAGGTGAATGTATCCATCTGGGAGGTAATGATTAAACCTTGATATATTCTTGTAATTTTCTTTAACATTATCGTCTTATATGACAATGTGCAGAATTATCGGCAAGTGTAAACGATTTGTTAAACAGAGAAATAAGATTGAAGGATCCATATGCAAAACCTATCTTGTGAAGGAAACTGTCCATTTTTGTTCTTACTACTTCGACAGTCATGCGCCATGTGCTAGAAATAGGCCCAATCAGAACAATGTCATGATTGAGATTGATCCATTATATCCACCTCCATATTTAATCAACCAGGCCAAGGATCTAAAGATCGAACAAAAAGAGTTCTAAATAGTATGGAGTACAAATCAGCTTCAATTCATGTGTTGCTAAATTGTCCGGAAGTTCAACCTTTCCTTTAGTAAGTGTTGGTGTAAGATTAATTTACACGGACTGCTAATTAATTTTGTTGATGCAACTAACAAATTTTCAATGTGTCGCTCAGTGACTTCGTGAGTCAATTTGGCCATAATGATGTATATTATACATTTGAGGCATGGTTTAAAGAGAGTGTAAGTTCATCTTACATACTTTCTCACATGTGAATTTACATACTTGGTCACTTGTGAATATAATTTCTCGCTTGTGATTTATTTAACACTACAGGTAGGTCAATAATCCAAACAACGGTGTTAATCGATTTTTGAAAGATATATCTTGGGAACCTTCACCGATGGTTACAACTATGTCTAAGTATTTTGTGGAAGGTTACAAATTTCACACCGAGGAATGCTCCAAGTATAAAAAAAGCAAAAACAGTGGGGTGTGTGTCAGGTGGTAAGGAAATCAGGATGAGGAAAATGATTATTATGGTGTGATCAAAGAGATTCTAGAATTATCATATTCAGTTTGGCCAAAAAAGAAGATCATACTTTTTCGATGCAAGTGGTTAGAACCAACACCCAGAAGAGATACAAATGTACACTCGCAGTACAACATAATTGAGGTTAATAAAAAGAGGGAGTATGATCGCTATGATCCCTTTCTAATTGCAAAAAAAGTTAGGCAAGTGTATTATGATCCATATCCATTACGGAGGGATAAGGCTGATTGGGTTTTTGTAATCAAAACTGAGCATGTTGGTAGGGTGTAAGCTGAGAATGTTCTAGTTAGGTAGCATGTTAGTTTTTCAAGCGCTCTCAACTTATATTCTCAATTCTAACATTTTCTTTAATTTACACAGATGACCGGTATGGGTCGAGGTAGGCCTAGGAAGGATAAGAGGCCTATTGATCATGATGATGGTGTTACACCCTCTCTTTCTTCCACTACGCACTTGCATCCCTCCGTTGCTGATGACCGGCAATAATCTTCTAGGCACACATATTTTCCACCACATCTATCTACTCATCAGACAACTCATAATTCGCCCTCCCAATAGTATTCTTGCCATTCTGCACCACAATGTTATACCCCTTTCCTCCACATGATCCTGCATATAGTTATATGGGTCCATCGAGTCAGCAGTCACAAGGCAATGTGGTGATACGCCCTTTATCTTCTCCATTTGCTTCATCACCAGCTGGATCACATCCATCTAGATTTCATTCAGCTGAATTACAACAGTGGTCTATATCGTACCAAGGTAGTGGATCACATCCATCTTCATCAGCGACCCCGTCACCCTCTCCACAGAGTTCTTCTCCTAGCATTTCTAGACTTCACCTTCGGGATAGTAGCGCTGAGCCAGATGCCCCCCCTCTACGCACACTTCATATTCATCGGAGGATGAAGATCCAGAGGAAGTGCGGTATGATCGTTATCATAGGATGATCATCAAGCCTGAGGGCAATGGATAAGATTTATTTTTGCTGAATTATAATACCTACTCTTGTTTATTTAATATAATTGTTATGTTGCAGGTTCATACCTAATCATCGGACTACAAATATAATCACTGAAACTCTTGACCGGTTGTATAATGCACCCTATGCGACTTGGAGTGACTTTCCACCGGAGCTCCAGCGATAAATATTCAACAAATTTAAGTTTTAATACAAATGTACCGACTCAACCGGTCGTTTTGATCTCTAGCACATCGTTCGGAGGTTTAATGTCACGACCCAAATTCCCACCCTTTGGGCCGTGACTGCGCCTAACGTTGAACCCGCTAGGCCAGCCAACGTATAACTTGCAATAGTAATTCAAAATCATCTAATACTGAACAAAACGATGGTTCGTCAATTTTAACAAATTTCCAACAAATCATGTAAACATTTTCTTAATAAAGATAAGGAAAACCTTAAGCATGCGAAGAATAAAGAC
>ML255822.1:6732-18443 GCA_005239495.1 Nicotiana undulata
TATATATATATACATATATATGTTCATCACCTCATATATATATCACCCCCGCATGTAGCAAACAATGTCAAATAAGAAAAAAAAAATTCCCTCAACAAATTTAGGCAAAACACTTACCTCGATTCGGCTAACTCAACGTTCAACTTAGCCTTTTCCTCTACCAATTCGACTCCACTCGACTCAATCTAGACAATGAAAAAATCTTTTTTTTCATCTCACGAAGCAGTCCAGATGCATATCTTCTCACAATTTGCAAGTAGTACTCAACATCTTCGTCCTCCACATTGAATAGTACAGTTGAACCATATGGAATACAACCATATAACTGCAACTATTTGTCTTTTCTCCAAATCCACGGGGCAACATTTTGTGATAGAAGATTGAAAAATATGAGGGCTATATGATTAGGTGAACAGGATGATAACAACACGATAGGGGTCCGAGAACTACTAAAGAAAATCAAGAAACATGCGGAAGCTAAAAGAAAAATAAAGAAACAAAAAAGAAAGAAAATTAAAGATAGATTGAATTCAAGAAAGAGTTTCTTGAATTCAAGAAGTCTATTCTTGGAGTTGAATCCTAACAACAACAATTAGCTAACAAAGAACTAATCACCTTTAGTAGAGACTTAAAAACAAGAAATAGATTGTGAAACCCGACCCTTTAGAATATCAAGAACAACAATAAGCCTAAACTTATCACCTTTCTTGAATACCTAGAAGTGATCTAAGATTTCGAAAGAATTTAATCTTACCACCTTAAGTTGAGTCTTGAAGGTTGAAGAATAAATCCAAGAGTAGCCACACGCAAGAGTGCAAGAAAAATCTCACAATTTTTATTGATATTGTCTATAATAATCTAAGTCTAAAAACAAAGAAGACACCCTTTATATAGAGAGGGGTCACGAAATTGTACCTAAAAAACAAGGAAATAAAGTCCTAAACTACTTTGGACAACAAGTCCAACTACCTTAGGAAAAGGAAAATACTAGGAAGCAAAACCCAAGTCATTCTTGGAAAGTACTTCCAACAATCTTAGGAAAAGGAAAACATAACCTTAACTAACTAGGAAAGCAATAAATATAGTCCCATAATATATGGAAATAAGTCCCAAACCAATCTTGGAAAGAATCTTGAAAATCTTGGAAATTTTGAAGGAAATTGGCAAGCAACTTGGCACAAACTTGCATTCAACATCTTGAACGGCTATTGTATCCTTCTTGGACATCAAGTAAGTCCTTTTTATGCTATGAAAATTGGGCTTTATGTAGGACTTCATGGGTTTCAAGTTTGGACACATTTTAGGTGCCAAATTGGTTTAAAAGTTGACTGACTAGGACCTTCTTCAAAGCATGTTCTTGGGATCCAATCCTCCTCTTCTTGGACATAAACTTGGGCCATAAAACAATTGTAATATATAACCAATTCATATCCTTTGTCCTTGGGATCTTTCATCCCAATTAACAATAATGTCTAAAACTAGCAAGGACAAGTGGCATCTTCTATATAGAATACACGAACATATTCAGGGCCAGCCCTCAACTTCTTCAGCAGCTCTGCTCCAATAGTCTGGACAGAGTGTGCAGAAGTGCAGTATCAATACAACCGACCCCATGTACTGATAAGTATCTTGACTAACCCCGTCGAAGTAATGACGAGGTTTTTAGTTAAAAGATACTCATTAATAAACACTATAATGTAAACTAGCAATAGAACCTAAAGATAGAATAATAGAATATAGCACACAAAGCGACTGTAACAGGAAATAAAAGAGTATCAAAAGAATCACAATTTAATAGTTTCCAACATCTCAACCGACCCTTTCCTTAGAACGAAAGCCCATGAACCACAAAAATCACCTCATATACTTTCATAGTGTGATAAAGTACTCAAAACATCAAGTCTAACGGCACAATAACACCCTTCATGCATTTATCTCATCCTCACCATATATGCGTAAAACGGTACGTACCAAATGATAGAAATACCAACAATAGAAATACAAGAAAGAGAATATGCAATCAGTATTAATAAACGAGACTGTACAGTAGAACATCAGTAACTGACTAAGCAGAGAGCACTAAGTTAATGACCACAATTAGGAAAAAAAGTGTTATAATTTCAATTAACTAGCATGATGGAGGCCTAAGTACAAATATAGCAAACAAGAAGGAAANTAACTGCAACTATTTGTCTTTTCTCCAAATCCACGGGGCAACATTTTGTGATAGAAGATTGAAAAATATGAGGGCTATATGATTAGGTGAACAGGATGATAACAACACGATAGGGGTCCGAGAACTACTAAAGAAAATCAAGAAACATGCGGAAGCTAAAAGAAAAATAAAGAAACAAAAAAGAAAGAAAATTAAAGATAGATTGAATTCAAGAAAGAGTTTCTTGAATTCAAGAAGTCTATTCTTGGAGTTGAATCCTAACAACAACAATTAGCTAACAAAGAACTAATCACCTTTAGTAGAGACTTAAAAACAAGAAATAGATTGTGAAANTTTTAGTTAAAAGATACTCATTAATAAACACTATAATGTAAACTAGCAATAGAACCTAAAGATAGAATAATAGAATATAGCACACAAAGCGACTGTAACAGGAAATAAAAGAGTATCAAAAGAATCACAATTTAATAGTTTCCAACATCTCAACCGACCCTTTCCTTAGAACGAAAGCCCATGAACCACAAAAATCACCTCATATACTTTCATAGTGTGATAAAGTACTCAAAACATCAAGTCTAACGGCACAATAACACCCTTCATGCATTTATCTCATCCTCACCATATATGCGTAAAACGGTACGTACCAAATGATAGAAATACCAACAATAGAAATACAAGAAAGAGAATATGCAATCAGTATTAATAAACGAGACTGTACAGTAGAACATCAGTAACTGACTAAGCAGAGAGCACTAAGTTAATGACCACAATTAGGAAAAAAAGTGTTATAATTTCAATTAACTAGCATGATGGAGGCCTAAGTACAAATATAGCAAACAAGAAGGAAAACACCTGATCTTCACAAGTTAACAAGTAAGGACATGAAGTACTAGCATGGTGGAAGACTTACACTAATGTCACAACCCGAAATCCCACCCTTCAGGACGTGACTGCGTCTAACGTTGAACCGCTAGACAAGCCAACGTGCACGAGTAATCCTAACAATTTCAACCAAAGTTAACGGTAGTAGAGTTAACACCTTTCAAAATTGAACATAATAACAACACCTTGAAATCCTTAACAACGGAAATGTAATAGAAATTCAAAATGAAAAGTGAAATAATAAAATACATAATGTCGCATACCCAAAACCGGGGTGTCACAACTCACGAACTGTCTAAACAGAGTGCTAAATACATAGTCTGAAAAGAAAATACATCATTGTCTTGAAACTAGGAAAAAGATAAGACAATAAAGAGTCCAAAGGCAGGAGAGACACCAAGCCCCACGAACGCCAGCGGGCATACCTTGAAGCTCTGTGTGGACTGAAGGTGACTTCCTCAACGTGGTCCACTTGGTCCGGATGGGGGGTCTGCACAACATTAAGAAGTGCAGTGTAGCATCAGTACAACCGACCCCATGTACTGAGTAAGTGCCGAGCCTAACCTCGGCCGAAGTAGTGACGAGGCTAGACTTGAAAATAACGATAACTTGTCCTATTCCACTGCAAGTAATAGGGATAATACAAGGCAAGAGATAAGCAGATAAGTAAGGGATACGGGAGCAAGAAAAAAGAGGGGAACAAGTGATATGAAACAGTTAAACTGACATATAGAAGTAAATAAGGGAGGCACTTTAACCCAATAACTAACGAAACAAGTACAAATACCGGAAATATGAATAATGGCACGGCATCACCCTTTGTGCTTTTACTCTCTTCCTCACAATGCGATGTATAATGTGAAATAGTATAAATCATGGCACGGCATCACCCTTCGTGCTTTTACTCTCTTCCTCACAATGCAATGTACAATGTAAGGCAATATAAATCATGGCACGACATTAACCTTCGTGCTTATAATCAATGTAAAACATGGAACGTCATTAACCTTCGTGCTTATAATCAATGTAAAACATGGGACGACATTAACCTTTGTGCTTATAATCAATATGAATCATGGCACGGCATCACCCTTCGTGCTTTACACTCTTCCTCACTAAACAATGACATATATAATGGCAAGGAGTACAGCATAGTGGAAATACATTTCAATATCACCCGGCAAGAGGAAAACATCAATCAATAGCTCAATAAATGCCCGACAAGGGTCTCAGCTATAACCAATCACCTCAATTGTATACCTTACACTTGGATTCTCAATCGTATCAACACTTGTTAAGCTCAATAACCAATACTTTCAACAAGAATAGATTACCAAGTAGAGACAACCTCATACTATGAAAAACATGGGAGAAATACTATAATTTCTATCAAAATAGACTCACGGGCATGCTTGACACACATTGCATAGGTACTCGTCACCTCACCTATGCAATGAACATGATAATCACTTAGCACATAGCAAATAATACCTATTCCCTCACCAAAGTTAGGCAAGACACTTACCTCGGTCCAAAGTATAGCAATCAACCCTCTAAGACCGCCTTTCCTTTATAATCTGACTAAAAAACAACGGTATCTAGGCATAATTAATTCAATAATATCAATAAAGACTCAATAACACAATCCCATAGCCTAGATATGCAATTCCTATCATTCTTCCAAAATTTTCTAAATTCGACCCCAGGCCCGCTTGGTCCAAACATGAGGCTCGGACCAAAACCTGATCACCCATAACCCCCCGAGTTAGAATATATAATTTATTTTGAAATCCGATCCCAAATTGGGGTTGAATTACCCAAAAATCCCAAAAACCTAACTCTACCCAAAACTCCTAATTTCTACCTTGATTTTAGGATTTTAGGCCTAGATTCTAGTGGTTGTTGAAGATAAATGGAAGAAAAATAGAGTTGGAATCACTTACCTATGGAGCTATGTAGATGAAAATCTTCCAAATCGCCTAATGGGAAGTGGGGAAGAAGAGGTTTGAGAAGAAGTGGGTTAAATCCCGTAATGTTTCTGTTTTTGGGTTATTAAAAACACTGGGCAAAATTGCCCTTCACGTTCGGGGGCCACTGGCCGCGTTCGCGAAGGGTTAGCAGCTGGGACCTACGCGTTCGCGGAGCCAGGGCCGCGTTCGCGAAGGTCTAACTTCCTAGGCTTCCGCGTTCGCGAGCCTACGCCCGCGTTCGCGAAGAACAAACCTACCATGCCCCCCGACCTCACCCTAAGCCTACACGCTCGCACCCCTAGGGACGCGTTCGCGTAAAAGCACTGTCCAGTGCTCCGCGTTCGCGTCTCCCTCTACGCGTTCGCGTAGAGTAAAGCCCAGGCCACCATAATTTACCTTTCGCGTTCGCGAGCCCTTGGCCGCGTTCGCGAGCCCTTGGCCGCGTTCGCGAAGGGTATTACACCAGACATAAGCAAAACATCAAAAACACTAGATTTTTAATGCTTTTCACACCTCGTTAGCTACCTGAAACTCACCCGAGCCCTCGGGTCTCAAAACGAAAAACACACACTACTCCCAAAATATCCTACGGACTTATTCAAGGTTTGAAATCACCAAAATATCATCAAAAACAAGGAATTAAACCTTAAAATTCATAGAGTTTTCTTAAAACTTCATAAAGCTTAACGTTTTCCAATTTTGATCCGAAACACGTCATTTCAAGTCCGTTTTACACCAAATTTCACAGATAACTCACATAACATATAATAAAACTGTTCCGGGCTCCAGAACCATAATACGGGCCCGGTAACACGGTTTTCACATAATTATTCATTTTCAAAAACCTTTATTATTTTCAGAAAACAATTTTCTTTAAAAATTCATTTCTCGGGCTTGGGACCTCGGAATTCGATTCTGGGCATACGCCCAAGTCCTATATTTTCTTTCGGACTCTCCGGGACTGTCAAAACATGGGTCCGGATTCGTTTACCAAAAATGTTTGCCAAAGTCAACTTTATCCAATTAATTATTCCAAAAATTCCATTTTTATCAAATTTTCACATAGAAGCTTCCTAGCTACATGCCCGGGCTGCGCACACATATGGAGGTGAGATTAACGGAGGTTTTCGGGGCCTCTGAACACAGATTTAGCTAAAGTTACTTGGGATGGCCTTTTGGGTCATCACAATCTCCACCTCTAAAACAAACATTCGTCCTCGAACGGACATAGAAAAGTACCTGAGTCTGAGAAAAGATGGGGATAACGACTCCTCATATCGGACTCGGACTCCCAGGTAGCTGCCTCAACAGGCTGATCCCTTCACTGAACACGGAACGAAGGATAACTCTTAGACCTCAACGGGCAAACCTGCCTATCTAATATAGCTACCGGCTCCTCCTCATAAGTCAGATCCTTGTCCAACTAGACACCGTTGAAGTAAAGAACATGAGATGGATCTGCAATATACCTACGGAGCATGGATACATGAAACACTGGATGCACTGCTGATAAGTGCGGTGGCAAAGCAAGTCTGTAGGCCACCTCTCCTACCTTGTCCAAAATCTTAAATGGACCAATATACCTAGGGCTACTCTTGCCCTTCTTTACGAATCTCATCACGCCCTTCATAAACGACACTCGAAGGAACACCTGGTCTCCTACCATGAAAGCCAAATCTCAAACTCTACGATCTGCATAACTCTTTTGTCTAGACTGAGCTGTACGAAGCCTATCCTGAATAATCTTCACCTTATCCAAGGCATCCTGGACTAACTCAGAACCCAATAGCCTAGCCTCTCCGGGCTCAAACCATCCGACTGGAGACCGACATCGCCTACTATACAACGCCTCATACGGAGCCATATGAATACTCGACTGGTAACTGTTATTGTAGGCAAACTCTGATAAAGGCAAGAATTGATCCCATGATCCACCAAAATCAATAACGCAAGCTCGCAACATATCCTCCAAAATCTGAATAGTACGCTCGGACTGTCCGTGCGTTTGAGGATGAAATGCTGTGCTCAACTCAATCTGTGTGCCCAACTCTCTCTGAAATACTCTCCAGAAATGGGAGGTAAACTGAGTACCTCGGTCTGATATGATAGATAAGGGCACACCGTGAATCTGACAATCTCTCTCATATAGGTCTGAGCTAACTTCTCTGCCGAAGATGAAACCGACACAGTAATGAAGTGTGCTGACCTGGTCAGCCTATCCACAATAACCCACACTGCATCCACCATCCACTGAGTCCGTGGAAGCCCAACTACAGAATCCATCGTGATATGCTCCCACTTCCACTCGGGAAGCTGAATCTGCTGCATCAATCCACCGGGTCTCTGGTGCTCATACTTAACCAGCTGACAATTCAAGCACCGAGCTACATAAGCCACAATATCCTTCTTATTCTATGCCACCAATAATGCTGCCGCAAGTCCTGGTACATCTTCGCGGCGCCCGGATGAATGGAATACCGGGAACTATGGGCCTCCTACAATATTAAATCACGAATGCCATCAACATCGGGTACACAAATACGACCCTGCAATCTCAACACTCCCTCAACATCGATTGTGACCTTCTTGGCACGTCCGTGCCGCACCGCATCTCTAAGAGCACACAAATGACGATCATCATACTTCCTGGCGCGAATACGATCATGCAATGAAGAACGAGCGACGGTATGGGCCAACACACTGCCAGTCTCAGGAACCTCTAATCTCACAAATCGATTGGCTAACGTCTGAACATCCAAAGCCAAAGGTCGCTCTCCAACTGATAAATAGTCCAAGCTACACATACTGACTGACTTCCGGCTGAAATCATCGGCCACCATATTGTCCTTTCCCGGGTGATAGAGAATAGTAATATCATAATCCTTCAGCAACTCTAACCACCTCCTCTGCCTCATATTCAACTCCTTTTGCTTAAACAAGTATTGCAAACTCTTGTGATCAGTGAATACCTCACACGGTACCCCATACAAATAGTGCCTCCAAATCTTCAAGGCATGAACAATAGATGCAAGCTCCAAATCATGGACTGGATAGTTCTTCTCATGAATCTTCAACTAACGTGAAACATAGGCTATAACCTTTCCATCTTGCATCAATACCGCACCAAGTCCAACCCGTGAAGCATCACAATACACGGTATACGAACCTGAACCTGTGGGCAATACCAACACTGGTGCTGTGGTCAATGTTGTCTTGAGCTTCTGAAAGCTTGCTTCACACTCCTCATACTATCTGAAATGAACACTCTTCTGCATCAACTTGGTCATAGGGGCTGCTATAGATGAAAACCCCTCCACGAACCGGCGATAATAGCCTGCTAGGTCTAAGAAGCTCCGAATCTCTGTGGCTGAAGTGGGCCTAGGCCAATCTCTAACTGCTGAAATTTTCTTCGGGTCCACCTGAATGCCCTCTACCGATACCACGTGGCCCAAGAATGCCACATAACTCAACCAAAACTCGCACTTAGAAAACTTGGCTCTAGAGGATGACTCTAAGGTGCTACTCATGCTCCTCTCGGCTGCGAGAGTATATCAAAATATCATCAATGAAAACAATAACGAACGAGTCCAAATAAGGCCTGAATACCCGATTCATCAACTCCATAAAAGCAGCGGGGGCATTAGTCAACCCAAACAACATGACCAAAAACTCATA
Source organism: Nicotiana undulata (assembly GCA_005239495.1). Lineage (NCBI taxonomy): Eukaryota > Viridiplantae > Streptophyta > Magnoliopsida > Solanales > Solanaceae > Nicotiana > Nicotiana undulata. Next base: position 15,436 of record ML255822.1, read on the forward strand.
ATGTCCAGTGCGAAAAGCCGTCTTGGGCCCATCAGACGCCCTGATCCTCAACTGATGATAACCCGATGTCAAGTCTATCTTAGAGAATACCGTAGCACCCTGAAGCTGATCAAATAAGTCATCAATCCTCGGCAAAGGATAATTGTTCTTGATAGTAACCTTATTCAACTGCCGGTAGTCAATACACATCCTCATTGACCCGTCTTTCTTCTTCACGAACAATACTAGAGCACCCCGAAGGAGAAACACTAGGCCTGATGAAGCATTTACCCAACAAATCCTGTAATTGTTCCTTTAATTCCTTCAACTCTGGCGGAGCCATACTATACGGGGGAATAGAAATGGGCTGAGTGCCCTTAGCTAACTCAATACAAAAATCAATATCCATGTCGGGTGGCATACCCGGTAGGTCAGCAGGGAATACCTCTGGAAACTCGCGAACCATGAGCACAGACTCCATAGAAGGAACCTCAGCACTAGAATCACGAACATAGGCCAGATAGGCCAAACAACCCTTCTCGTCCATGCGCCGAGCCTTAATATAAGAAATAACCCTACCAGAAGAATGACTAGGAGTCCCTGTCCACTCTAAACGAGGTACTCCTGGCAAGGCTAAGGTCATTGTCTTGGCATGACAGTCCAGAATAGCATAATGGGGGGATAACCAGTCCATCCCCAATATAACATCAAAGTCAACCATATCAAGAAGCAAAAGATCAACCTGAGTCTCCAGACCACCAATAACTACTACGCAAGCACGCTAGACTCAATCTACCACTATAGAATCCCCCACCGGCGTAGACACATGCATAGCAGTACTCAATGAATCACGGGGCATACTGAGATAAGTGGAAAAATATGAAGACACATAGGAGAATGTAGAACCCGGATCAAATAACACCGAAGCCTCTCGGCTGCAAACTGAAACCGTACCTGTAATAACTGCATCAGAAGCCTCAGCATCAGGACGAGCAGGAAAAGCATAACATCGGGGTTGAGCCCCTCCAATCTAAACATCCCTGGGTCTACCTGCTGCAACCTGGCCTCTACCCCTCGTGGAATGTGCTCCACCTCTATGAACGGGACCACCACCTATGGCACCTCGACCACCACCCCTAGCTGGCTGAGGGGGTAAGGGTGCACCCGCTGCGGGAACCAAGGCACGGGAACCCTGATACTGGGGTACACTCGAATCTCGGGGGAAATATTTGGAAATGTGCCCCGGGATATCACAACTATAACAAGATCTCTGCTGCTGTGGCTGATGACTCGGGGCTGGCCCTGACGACCCTGATAACCACCCTGGTAACTCTGAAGTGGCTGAGCACTGATAGATGCTGGTGGTGCACTAACATGAGCTGGCGGTGCACGGGGAGATACCTGAAGTGCTGACTGAAAAGGTCGGGGTGGATGACCCCTACTGAAAGAATCCCTGCCTCCAGACGAGGCTCCACTAAATCTACCAAAATGACGGGGCCTCTTGTCAGCCCCCTGACCACCTCCCTGTGACAAAATCATCTCAATCCTCCTGGCTATATCGGCCGCATCCTGGAATGAAATATCAGTACTCGACTCCCTGGCCATCTAGAGTCATATAGGCTGGGTTAATCCCTCAATGAACCTCCGAACTCTCTCCCGATCAGTGGGGAGTATCATCAATGCATGCCTGGCTAGAGCGATGAACCTGGTCTCATACTGAGTAACAGACATAGATCCCTGCTGGAGGCGCTCAAACTGCCTCCTAAGATCCTCTCGCTGAGTAATGGGAAGGAACTTCCCCAAAAATACCTCTGTGAACTGAGCCCAAGTCAAATTTGCAGACCCAGCCGATCTGGCTAAACAGTAATCCCTCCACCAAGTCTTGGCTGCGCCAGATAGTCGAAAAGTAGCGAAGTCAACTCCATTTGACTCCACTATGCCCATGTTCCGAAGAACCTCATGACAGCTGTCCAAATAATCCTGGTATCCTCTGACGGTGCACTAGTAAAAGTAGTAGTGAATAACTTGGTGAATCGGTCCAGTCTCCATAGAGCATCTGCTGACATAGCTGCACCCTCAGCTGCCGGTGCCACAATACCCGACTGAGCTACTCCAACTGTCTGAGGTGCTGGAGTCTCAAACTGGGTGGCAACCTACTCTGGGGTATGAATAATAGGAGTCTGGGTCCCTCCCCCAGCCTAAGATCCAACTGGTGCAGTAGGAAGAAGACCGGCCTGAGCCACACTCTCCATAAGCCCTACCAAGCGGACTAGAGCGTCTTGAAACACTAGGGTAGCAATGAACCCCTCTGGGATCTGCGCTGGTCCAATTGGGACTGCCGGAACTAGAACCCTCTCGTCAGACTCGACCTGAGGGTCCTCCACTGGGGCTGCTGCTCTAGGCTGAGCCCTGCCCCGGCCTCAACCTCTAGCACGGCCTCGTCCTCGACCTCGACCCCTCGTAGGAGCTATAGCAGGAGTGTCGGGCTGCTGAGCTGAACCAAGGGAAGAATGCGTCCTCCCCATCTGCGAGAGAGTAGAATGGAAACGCAATCAGTACTCAGAATTCATATCGTACGACAGAGATGAACAAATGTGGAGTTATCCTAACTTTGCAGCCTCTGGGGGATAAATACAGACGTCTCCGTACCGATCCTTCAGACTCTACCAAGTTTGTCCGTGAGTTGTGAGACCTAATCAACCTAGAGCTCTGATACCAACTTGTCACGACCCGAAATCCCACCCTTCAGGCCGTGACTGCGTCTAACGTTGAACCCGCTAGACAAACCAACGTGCACGAGTAATCCTAACTATTTCAACCCAAGTTAACGGTAGTAGAGTTAACACCTTTCAAAACTGAACAGAATAACAACACCTTGAAATCCTTAAAAGCGGAAATGTAATAGAAATTCAAAATGCAAAGTGAAATAATAAAATACATAACGTCGCATACCCAAATTCGGGGTATCACAACTCACGAACTGTCTAAACAGAGTGCTAAATACATAGTCTGAAAAGAAAATACATCAT